>CAJPEX010000283.1:16611-32152 GCA_905338405.1 Notodromas monacha
CTACAGAACGGACCCTAAAAAGTTTTACGATTTTCGAGAAACCGCAATGATTCATCGTAACTTTAATTCTATAAAAGCCATTCGAATCGACGTTTTTTTCAACTACCGAGATGATGTTCCATGCCAGATGATCTATTAGCCGCATGATGGACAAAGAAAAAAAAATTCCAGGGGAAAAAAGTTCTCTGAAACTTTTTCAAACACTGTTTCTGTTGAGCCAGTTCCAAGATGTGAGACGTCGAAATCCTGTTTCAAACTATTCTTTCACGAGGATTAATTTTTAAGGCATCTGAATTAATAAAATAAAAGATTGGATTTACTTTAAAACTGAGACGAGATAGGATTACAAAAATTTCTAAGAAGTATTTTCAAGGCGTGAATTCTTCAGTCTATGCAATTATCAACAGATGTGAAATGGATTTAAAAGTTTTTGAGCCTGATTTTTTTTCAAGTCAGAATAAAGCAAAGCTGAAAGACGATGGGAACCTTTTTCAATTTTTTTGGCTGACCTTGATCGTCATGCTTGTGGAGAGAGAATTGGAACATTCCTAGCGTTTGGGAATAATCTAAGATGCAGTTCAATTTTTATTTTTCAGCAAGTTTAGGGTCAAATTGCTGTTAGTAAAACAGGGCTGTGGAAAAAGTCGATTTCAAATTTTCTGTCGAGGAATTTTCTTTTAATCGTCGTGAGAAAAACTTGAAGACATTTTTGACGAAAATATTCACTGAATTTCGGAATTTTTTTTGGCGTCCGGTCGGATTTCAGTCATTTGTTTTCATATTGAAATGATGGTTGACTCGATTTTTTTATGATTGAAAAAATGATAATACTGTAATGAATTGCGCAGAAAATGTTTAATGATTATTTGCGGGTTTTTGGCAAATGAACCCAGGCCTGCGTCCATTGACGGGTCCATCATCCTTAAACGCTGCCCAAACACTCGGGAAGGCGAAAGCGCATTCGTCACTCTCGTCGGACGCGTCGATGAGTCCGTCGACTATCCCATCAATTGCCACGTGCCAAAATGGTGACGTGAGGTCGACAGCAGCTGTGTCGTCGCCGACACGGGTCCACCTGTCTGCATTGGCTCGACGTCGGAACCCGGTCCAGTAGTGGGCGAACCCGGAAGTGTCGTGGTCATTGGCCCAAAACTCGGCCGGAAGTTCGGCTGCCGGGTTCCGGGCCAGGTCAGCACCTGGGTGCATGTAGCGACACAGTTTCCGGGCCGTGTCAAAGTCGGCTTCGTAGTTTGATTTGTAGTAGCATTGATCGTCTTCGTCGGGTATTTGCTGCCAAGAACCCGGACATCCGAGTTTTCCGGGCCCCGCACAAAGAAATCTGCATTCGAAAATTGAAAATTAAATGCTAAATTCAACCACAGTACTGTACTGTATTTCAAGCACAACGAAAATTGAAAGCCATTTTGCGTGATGGCTGAAAAGCGTCATCAAAAATTTTTCCCTCGTGTTTGTCACACTTTCGTTCCTGGTTATAATTTGCACAAAAAATTGAATAAGACTGGTTTCTTCAAATTTTTTGAAATTTGATTTTCAATAATCGCCAAAATATTCAGCAAGATCACACTCAAAAGGCAATGAAATGGATCTTTCTTTTTGACCGAATTCAACTACTCAGAAGTCAGTTTTTTATTTATTTAGTTTGAATTAAATTTTCTGTTTGCTGCGTATTCCGTACGGTTGTCTCAATTTTACAAAATTTGGAAATTTTCAAATCTGAGGGTTGCAAAATGAAATCGCATAAAAAATGTTTTTCGATTCAGCGCCGACATTGTTACAAAATTCTTCGGAATTGTTGATTTGCCCATGGGTCCCACATTTATTTCGACTGAAAAATGTATTTATCACGAAACGTTTCTTGACGAAACTCTTTGGCAGAAACGTATTAATACAGTATGAAATGAAAGTCGAACATTTTTTTTTTTCAAAGTTTCCATGATTTATTTGGACATGTGTGTCAAATATTCCGTTTCTCCGGTTCTTCGAATTTGTGATTTAATAGAACGCAATTTTTCATAAACTCGGAGAATAATTTGTTATTCCCAAGTTCTACCGAGATTTTCGAATTGTTTTTTTTTTCGTTGAAGGAACACTCCGTTAAATGTATGTATTTTCTGTTTCTTGAAAGTAATTTTTGTTCAGTATGTTCATCGATATCATGAAGGGCATCAACATTGAGGAGATTGAACAATTTCATTAATGTTGATGCCTTTCACGATATCAATGTCTTTCGGGGATGGGTTTTTTTAGTTCATTTAAATTTATATGCGTAGAGAAATAAAATCAGCCTGCTGATTGGAAGAAAGAGATTGCTTTCATGATCAACTGCATTATCGCAAATCCCACGCATTTTTGCCAGAAATTAGTATTGCCAAAAAAAAACCTGCATCACGTGCTTCGTAAATTATCCATGACTGCATCGCTGCCTTCACTCTAAATAATCCCTGAGCTTTCCCTCTCGTTTTCTTTTCACAAATTTCCACTCGACGCTGTAAATAACGAGAATTTCGTTCCAAGACGGGCCTTTGAATGAAATTCCCTCATAGTTGGTGTGCACTGTTGAAACTTCAAAGCAGTGGGTTATTTCCGTCCTCAGCAATTTTCTCTGAAGGACGGGTTTGCTGGCGGATTTCGGTTGCAAACGTGGGCGGTAGTGTTTTTAATTCGGTTAAACTGGCAAAAAAAAAATATCGCATTCCGAGCTTGTTTTCTTATGGTTTTATTTGCGAAAATTCTTGTTTATTTCATGGCTTTACTTCGAAATGAGGCATAATTTTTGAATGGTTGCTCTCAGTTGCGAAAATAATTGCCAGTCTCTAATTGAAGACTTTCCGCTAATTTTTAGAGTTCAAATATACAAAATCATAAGATCCTTGGCACAGGTGTGTATAGGTGAGAAAAAAGAGACTGTTTCGTGAATTTATCGCAATCATTTGAATAATATCTAATGATTCAACAAGTTTTTTAAGAAATCATTCGGATGTCGCAACAAACGTTTCTCAAAATTTATTCGTAAATTGTTGGATGTAATTTTTGCGTAATAAAGAACTATTTCCTGGTTTCTGTTAATAGTTTTTCCTCATCGAGTTTCAAAGGAACCAGGTTACAGAGGAAATAAGGTTTGCCCGAGCAAACGTTTTTTTTTATTATGTATTTCCAGATATTTTTTCAAGGCGAATTGAATATTTTCGAAGTACATAGGGAAGGATTTTAAGCAGCAGAAACACATGAAACGACGTAATTTAAATTGTTTCAATGATCAAGCAGTTATTTTTTCATTCGTGGGTTCTTATGCAGTACTGGAAAATTCGGGGCACCAAAGTACTTCCTTTCAAGGTACTGCATGTATTACTGAAGAAGCCGCTTACGCGCATGGGACCGATTTACTTGAATTAAGTACCATTTTTGCCTTTCTGTTTCGCGAAAGAAATATTTATTCCAATATAATATACCATAAATTGGCAAACCTTTTCTTTGAAGAACATTCTGCAAAATTCCAGTGTTTAGGGACGAGAACGGCGTAATCTCCTTCCCCGGGCTGAGAAATGGCCCAGCTCGAGAATTTGACAACTTGACTGTCTTTGTTTTGATGATGTTGGTCCATTTGCCAAATCCACGTTTGCTCTGATGATTCGTCACTGAGTGCGATCCAGGCCATGGCTTTGTTCGAATGCATGCCAATAAAGAGGCTTTCGAGGCTGGAATTTATGCTGGCCAGGCTTGAATTCATGAGACCGCATTCCTGGATAGCGTCGGAATGCGAGGCTTCCAAGCGCGAAAAGAAATAGCACTTGTCGGTGAACGAGTGCCAACCCGGGTCGCAATTTGCAGAACAAACATCAGATGCCGCTGTTGGTTTTCCTGAGCATTCGCAACTGCCAAAAGAAAAATATTTGAGAAATTGATACGAAAGAATTTCACGGTTTGTGATGACCTCAGTCATCGCGCCCTTCTCCAGAAAATTCACCGATTTTTGAAATAAATGCGACCCGGGGTTCTTGACAATAAGGGATTTTTTCTTTCTTTCGAAAAGCCACTTGTAAAGTTTTGAAAATTTGTGAATAATATTTAAAAACGCGTGTTTTTTCGTAACAAATTTCAGTTAACCCCACACGCATGACGAATTAACCTCGCTAAATTATTTAAGAAATTTAAAAATGCATGAATATTTTTTCAAAAAGTTTGAGTAACATACTTGAAAATAATTTAGTTTTCCTGAGCATTCGCGAGATCGCAACTGCCAAGAAAAAAATTTGAGAAATTTATATAAAAGTATTTCATGGTTTGTGATGCCCTTCTCCAGAAATTTCACCGATTTTGGAAATAAAACTCACCCGAGGTTCTTGACATCACGGGATTTTTTTTTGCTTTCCAGAAGCCACTTTTAAAATGTTCAAAATTTTTGAATACGATTTACAAACGTATGTTCTTGCGTCAAAAATTTCAGTTATTCCACAGGCTACACGAATTAACCTCGCAAAAATATTCGAAAAATTCAAAAAGGCGTCAAAGCTTTTTTAAGAATGTCAGTATCATATACCGTATTTAAGATTTTCCCCAATGATTTAAATGCACGAAAAATCGATCCAGAAATTGCATTGAAAAAATTTTAAAATAGGCAAAAAGCTGTTTCATGACCATAGTAACTGTGTTTGAATAAAGCCTCCAGTTTAAATATTTGATGCGTGTACGATATAAAATGCTTCGAAATATACATTTAGTAAAATTTGTAAAAGCAATCGATAAGAAACTATATTTAAATCTTTTTATCGATCGATCAATTCTTATGGCGTGCTAACACACACGTATTCTTGTATAAATTTATATTTTTTGGACCCGGCGGTTTCTTGTCAAATGTCTTTCCCAGCATGTCAATTTTACGAAGCTTCTCGAAATATATTGTTGTGGTCTTGTGTGAATTCGACTCGAATATGGACGAAAAATGCCTCCAGCTTGACTAATTTGGCATCAAAACCCTGATGAACCATGGGACAATTGTGGCCCACTTTCATTATTCCGTAACACGAATCACAAGGCAGAAAGCTCAGGCGTTTGGCAATATTGTACAATAATCAAGACTGTTGCTTGGAAAGTATCACACACACACAAAAAAAGGATGCATGCCAGGTGCGAAAGAGAAATGAAAAGATGACTAACATGAAACTTCCAGGAGTGTTGACGCAAGTTTGCGCAGTATTGCAAGCGTTCAACGCACACTCATCAATGTCCCGACACACGTTGTTGTGGTAAAAGAAGCCGTCTTTCAAACAGTGGCAAGCAAATTCCCCGCAATTTGTTGGCACGCACATCGAACCCTTCGCGGAACAAAAGTCGGCATTGGCTGGATTTTGGCAAGCGTCTTCGCATTCGCAGTTTTCCCCGCTGAATCCCCCCGGGCACAGGCAGGAATCTTTCACGCAAATCCCGTTGTTGACGCAAGTCCGGTTGCTGTTTTGACACCCACTGACGTTCCACAGCGAGTTTTTCCAGTCAAACAGCGTGTATTTGGCTGCCAATTTTGTTTTTTTACCAAACAAATTTCAAAGAAAAGGAAAACACTCCGTTTACATTTCCGCAAAGAAAAAGGAGTCCAACTGGGTCACAGTAATGTTGGGTTCCCAGACTTTCTTTTAACGCAGCGCCGATTCTTCTCGACTCCGTGATTTAAATTTCTGTTTCATAGATGTCGCCTGAATATTGCGATTGGACGAAAGTCATGTTTTCATCTCTTTTTTTTTTTACACTCCAGCTACCATTAATTGATATGACAGAGCACAAATGGGAATTAATTATTCCCTGGCTTATAGAGAAAACAATATTTTGCTAATTTTTCTCTTTTATCTGCATTAAATGAGTCTTTCTTTTTGCAAGCATTTTTTTCTGGCCTCTTGAGTTTTTGATGATTTCTGCATTGAATCATCCTGAGAATGAACTACCGTAGTTTTGAGAAATTTTGCAAAGCTATTGTTCACAAGATAGGGGATTCCAGCAAAATTTAGTCGAGGATTGGTTAAACTACCAAATTAGTATTATTTTGGACAAGCAGGACAACCCTTTGTTTTTTCCTCACATTAGATTAACTTCCGGAATAATCACACAACAAATCTGATTAACTGAATAATTTGTTTGAGACTTTTTCGTATCTCTTGGAAAAATGACCTTTACTAGTATTTTCACTGAACTCAAGAATTCCAGGAAAGGAAAAGGGGTGCTTTAAAATCTGGATCCCATTTTTTAAATAGAAATGATGAATAAAATCGTGATAAATGAGATTGTAGCTCGAATTCTCAGGAAATGGTTGCCTTTTGTTCATTTAGCTCAAAAATGCAAAACTTGACTGAATTTCTGCCAATAAACCCAAAAATCAAGGTCAATTAAAGCCTATTTTGAAATTGCAAAAGGACAAAAGTTTTGCATTTCTCCTCTCTATTTTTTCTTGTGGAATAACTCACCCGAGAATCCGCAGAGGTGTTCAGACCGACTAGACTTGAAAGCAATCTCAATAGTGTGCTCGAGATCATCCTCGTAATTGAAATGCATGTCTGGGGGTCGTTTTGTGCCACACTGGGTCAAGTTGGTGGAATCCGACCGGATGGTGAGCCAGTCGAGGCAACCCCGTTGAGTGGACTGCAACCCGAAGCACCTTTGGTCAAAGGCGAGGTTGAAGACGAACCCAGGTGGGATCGTGACCCGCCAACGACAGGAAGTGGATGCTGGGTAACTTTTGGGGTAATTCGGGGACTGAATCAGCCCGGAATGGGATTCTTTCGGGATACGCTTTGTGATGGGTTCGTCGAGTCCGCTGCAGGCTTCGGGATCTGCTGGGGAACCCGAACCCAGGGTGACAGCAGTATACACCAACACTGAAATCACTTTCATAAAGTTTTTCATCGTGACACTGAAAAAAAAACTTTCGTGGAAGCCATCAAGTCATTTAAAGACGTCCCGTTAAAAAAAAAAACATTATCGGAATTCCAGTTTTTGGTCCAAAATGTTTTGAGTCAGAATTTTTAGTGTTTATTTGGATTCAAAAGAAAGAATAATTTTCTCTTGTTCAGGGGTTTCGAGACGTGAATCGAATAATTTATTATTCCTCGCCCTTCAACCATTTTAGCTTTGCTGAAACGAAATTTAGCAAATTCTGAATACATATCTCATTGAATTATGACGGTAAACCATGCGGGGATTTTTAAAATGGTTTTGAAACATTTTGCAGAATTTATTCGGCCTGCAAACAAATGCAACACTTGAAAATGATAGGAATAAATTGTTTTTTATGAGTTTCAGTTGGAACATTGTATCTTCTCTGTATTTCAAACTAGATTTGAGTTCCTCTGGGAAATTTTCGCGCATCTTTTGAATTATCATTCGCAATAAATTGAAAGGAAAAAATGAAATTCAAACCGCTCGTTTCCTCATTTGGATGACATGTAATTCCTTTTCCTCCTTTTTATATTTATCTGGGTATTGGCACTAAGGTCAAGTGTGACTTGTGCGCATCTCCAACAACAACAAAAAATTTTTCCTTTTTTATACCCCTTTGTGGATTCCTTTCTCGCAATTTTAATTCCCGAGAGAAAAAAAAGCTGTTATGAAAGACGAGAAATCAACGGGGTTTTTTTCTAATCTCAAATTTGTTGCTGGAATCACGTTCACCATTCTTGTTCCTTCTCTGAAACATAGTTTCTGTTTACACAACCAACATGCCTTTTTTTTCTTCTTCGTTTCAGCCTGAGATTTAAACTGAAACCGAGAAGTAAGTGTGAGCGACTGAGTGGAAAAGCCAATGGAATTCGAGTCGACAGTGTCACTGACATGGGGGTTGTCTGTTCCTGAAAAATATAAACCCTCCACGTCGTCACACACGTCATTGATCAGCACCCGTGTGCTGCTTTTCAAGAGATCATCCCCCCTTTTTTTCCCCAAGTTTTGGTTTTTTTTTATGATGATCTCCTTTTTTACAATACAATATATTCATTTCTCTGGGATACTATTCGTCAGAATCATCAGCAAGGATATACGTGTTCCGACTTACGGACGCTCGGAAAAATAGGGACAAGTTCCAATCACGAATTACGTTCGCATCTTGGGGCCCCTGCTGTATTTTTTTTTTCTTGTGTCAGTTAGTCAATCGGAAGTTCACAACAGCTGTGCGATGATTTCACAGCAACCCAAAAGCCAGAAGAGAATCTGTTGACCGAGATCTGAAAGAAAGTTTGTGATTCCATCTGCTTCCTGGATTGAAAAAAAAATAAATAAAATAATAAATATTTTGGGGAAAGAGTTCGAGATATACCAGGTGTTCATTTCAAGACTTTTTTTTTCTCCTCTCATGTTTCGCAAGGAATTTGAGAGCGAGAGAGAAAAGATTATGACGAATTCTTCTGTGTGTGTGTGTTATGGCGTAATTTCGAGCGGTTATTCAAATTTCCTCCTTCCCACAATGTATACCGCACAGGTGCAATCTCGAAAGCCTCTAATTATCCCAGGTTAATGGTGTCTTAATGACTCCGCATTGTGGTTCAATGTCATTCATTACATCATCCCCGTGATTCACGGGTTGGTTTTCTTGAGAGCCAAGGGGGAAAAAAAGGCACAGGTTTTTCTTCTCTGGAAAGCTCATCTTTCATCTGTTATTCAACGAACGAAAAACATGTGTTGCGAAGGTCGACTGAGTAATGGTGGGAAAGAAAACCTTTGGACTCTGGGCAATTTTGAAAGCCGAGAAATTAGGCTAATCTCTGGGTTTCAGAGCCGGCCTTTTGTCATTCATAAAAAATGAAAACCATGGTATGTATGCAAAAAAATCGCTTCTCAAATCTGTATTTGTTCTTCTGCTACGAACATGATTCGTTTTTGAAGCAACAACACAAAAAGCACGGGTCCCAAAAATGTTTGGCTGCACTAAAAAAAATTAATACGAAATATCAAACCTTCTAGAAAATATTATGTACAAAATCCTACAGCTCGAAAAAAACATAAGCTCACACGATTCAGGAAAAAATGTAAGAAAAATTCTATGGGACCAAGAAAATTCTTTTTAAAAATATATAGGCCAAAATATCACACAAAAGATTTTTTGCGGCGCAAAAAAAAAAAGATATTTGATTCGTCTGATGTTTTTCTGTCCGTTGGTAACACTTGAGGTAATCGCGAACGAAGCTGACCAATGAATTACGCGGCGAAAGTTTTTTTGGCGGGGATGAACAGAAAGCTTTTTTAATTAATGGTAGTTTTTCCACTTGTTGATTCGTTTGAATTGGCAATTAGCCAAAACGCCTGAAACTGCGACCACGAGCTTGTCTATCGCCATTTGATTGCTGTTGTTGTTGTTGTGTTGTTGCTGTTGTTGGTTGAGATCCTGGGCATAAAAGTATGTCTGAGCACCATTTCCGTTTCCGTTTCCGTTCGAGTAGCCGTTGCTATACCTTAAAGATCCAATTCATGATGAAAATAAATGGCATGCTAAAATACATTTTGCACACTTTCCGCGGAAAAAATAGCTGATCAAGTTCACCCCGATTTCCCGGAAAAATTAAGTTATTAGTCGCATAATCATAATCTTGGCAAAATTTTACAGCAAACTTTGTCTCTGTCCCAAAATAAAATTTGAAATAAATTAATTTTTTATCAATTATTCCGCTTTCAAGGCAGATAAAAGTTTGAGCATTTATATTTTCATTTGAAGTTCCTGCAATTTTTCAGCCTTCGAAAGTCGTGCCAAAATGTTGATACTTCATGCCTTTTCTCTTCTTAGCTTAAATTCAGACCAAAGGCTCGGAAGAAAAGTGTCAAATTTTATTCCAGTGGAAAATGGTGCCCTTTTCGCTCCCCAATCTACAAATTCCAAAGTTGTATTACAACTTACACTCGAGTAAATTTTTCCTTGAAAGAACCGTATTATTTTAAATCTGATGCGATTCATGAATTATAGTTAAGCGCAATTTCGCAACAACAGAAAAATGAAGTTAAACTGCGAGTAACAGAAATTGATCTCGATGCGTGTCTCATTTCCGGTGAAAACCAATATAGAAGAGAGGAAATGACACGACATTGCTGGAAAGAGGGTAGAAAAACCCCGAATTTCAGGACCCCCAAGAAAAGCAGTGACATTGTCTCTCTAAAAAAAAAAAAAAAGAAGAAGATTGGATTCTATTTTTGCTCACCCGTTGGAATATCCGTTGTTTCCATTGGTGTATCCGTTCTGCTGACGAGCCCCATTGTTCCCATTTCCGTTTCCGTTTCCGTTGAACCCATTGCCGACGATGGAGGCAATGGTAGTGGCGACGTCGGACTGCTCGTCGATGACGACGTTGAAACCCGTCGTGCCGTCGATCGGACCCAGACCGTTGACGACGAGGTTCACTCCGTTGTTGTCGATGAATTCTTCGGGTGATGACGTCGTCGTGATTCCGAAGACACCGACACCAAAGTCTGTGCTGTCGAACCTGGCGTCAGTGATGAGGTCGTCAGTGATTGGGGCGGAAGTGACGACTATTTGCTGCCCATTTCCGTTCCCGTTTCCGTTTCCGTTCCCGTTTCCATTCCTAATCCCGGTGTTTTCAATGTTGTTGTTGTTGTTGCTGCTTCCGGATCCTCCTCGTGGACCCTAATGAAACAAATTGGTTTATTTTTAAAGTAATTAAAATCGAAGCTAAACATTTTATAATTTAACCTCATAGAGGAATTCGTTCAGGCCGAAGAACGATGAGCTGGAATCACACTCGACATTGTACCACCAATCGCAAACAAAGTATTGTTGGTTGAACATGGTGCCATTGGGGCAGAGAAAGGCATCAGCACGACCATCAGCTTGGCAGATCCAGAACACCTAGAAAGTTGAAACCAAAGACAAATTCCAGACTGAGAAGAACCGCACTTTTTTTTTATCAAGTCAGAAATAGCCCATGCGTAAAATTGAAAGGAGACTCGGTGCTGGGGACGTTTCTGTCAAAGCGCATGGATTTTTAAAAAATAAAATTTGAAATTTATCTCTGATGTGAAACGTTCAATTTTTTATTTGGAAGATTGCCTTATTATTATTTTGGGTCGCAGGTCATGAATCCATTTTCACTCGTCTCCGCCACAGAAATAAAGAATATCGCACGTGTCACACGTTTGGTTGGTTTATCACTCAATTATTTTAATTTTTTTTTAAACGGAGCAGATATATATTTCAATTATTTATTATTTAAATGTCCCCTCACTTGACAACGAGCTTCAGTGTCGGCGTAGATTCCAGCAGGGAAAGTTTGTGCCTTGCAATCAAAGTTTGTCTGTGGCACACTGGCGAAAATGGGATAGTCTTCCCCAGCCACTCCTCGGATCGGGTTCATGGCAGGGGCTCCACTTCCGGTACCAGTGACGGCGGGCTGCTGGTTAATGCTGGTGGTATCGTCTCTTTCGCCTCCTGTTGCTGCTGGTGCAGTCACTATATATATATATATATTTATTTATTTATTTACCACACATTTTTATATTAGTTTTGTTTACAAAAGAAAAAAATGAGTTCATTCGTGGGTTTTATTTTTGCATAAGCCAGGTACTTGTCAGCTCATGGAAAGCAGTTCGCTGAGAGCGCTGGCATTCATGGAAACCTGATTCTTTTTTTTTTTTTACTGTATTATATGCAGGTTACAACAAAAAACTAAAATAACTCTAGATAGGAAATGCTGATGTACTGTAAATTTGTTGTCTCAAAATGGAGACCTTCAAAGGCTGATGATTAAATACTTTCAATTTACTGTAATCTTGTTTAAAAGAATCACATTTCTATATTTTATTTTTGGTTTGTGAGAAATTTCAAGTCTACTGTACCATCAATGACGTTGTCAACAGCAGTATTGGCATCAATGATGACACCGCCATTGCCATTGGTGAATGCTCCATTGCCGTTTGTGACACCATTTCCGTTGCCATTGCCATTGGTGAAGACCCCGTTACCATTTGTGATGGCTCCATTGCCGTTGCCATTGGTGAATGCTCCATTGCCGTTTGTGGCGCCATTTCCATTGCCATTGGTGAAGACTCCATTCCCGTTTGTGGCGCCATTTCCATTGCCATTGGTGAAGACTCCGTTAACATTTGTGATGGCTCCATTGCCATTGGTGGCACCATTGCCATTTCCATTTGTGTAGACACCATTGCCATTTGTTGCACCATTGGTGTTTCCATTACCATTGGCTCCATTGGTGTAGATGCCATTTCCATTGGTGGCACTATTGCCGTTACCATTTCCATTGGTGTAGACGCCATTTCCGTTGCCATTTCCATTTGTGTAGACACCAGCATTTCCATTCCCATTGCCATTTCGGTTGCCATTGCCATTGCCATTGGTGTAGACACCATTGCCATTTGTAGCTCCATTCACAAAGGCGCCATTGCCATTGGTTCCACCATTGGTGTATGCGCCATTACCATTTGTTGCGCCATTTGTGTACCGGTTTCCATTTCCGTTTCCGTTGCCATTGCCGTTGCGGTTTCCGTTTCCGTTCACTTGGCCGTTTCCGTTTCCGTTGGCACCATTTGTGAGCCTGTTTCCGTTTCCGTTGCCATTGCCATTGGCATATGCACCATTGCCATTGCCATTGCCATTGGTGTAGCCGCCATTTCCATTTGTGTAGGCGCCATTTCCATTGCCATTGGTGTAACCATTTCCGTTTCCGTTGGTTCTACCATTCCCATTGCCGTTGACCTGTCACAACGAATTTGGCGATGAAGGGGGATGCAATTTTGGTGGTTTTTTATTTAAAAAATTACTTCTTCTTGAAAAAGTTGAAGTTTGATGAAAAATTGTGAACACCATTATGTTAGAATTTGTGCATCTCGTATGAGGAGTTTTGAAATCTCTAAGCGTATTGAAAAGATTTCTTGAACATGTTCCTCGTCGGCTGGCGTCAAATGCGTGAGTTGACTTTAAGACAAGCATGTTTACGACCTTGTAATTACTATTTGAAATTTGACCTTAAAAAAAAACCATATATAAAATTAATA
The DNA here is from genome assembly GCA_905338405.1 of Notodromas monacha. Taxonomy (NCBI): domain Eukaryota; kingdom Metazoa; phylum Arthropoda; class Ostracoda; order Podocopida; family Cyprididae; genus Notodromas; species Notodromas monacha. Next base: position 29,623 of record CAJPEX010000283.1, read on the forward strand.
GTCATTTTCGGATTTAAAAAAGAATTAGATGCCTATACCAAAATTGTCAAGGGCAAAAAATTATGGTTTACATTCTTGTTGTGGAGGAGAAAATTTTGTGAGATTTAAAATCAATAAGAGCATAAGAAGCTTCATTTCTAAAACAGACTTACACAGTATCTGTAACGCTGTGCTTCAAAGTTAAGAGGCTTTAGTTATTCTCCTTAGTCAAGTAAATACTCAGAAAAATGCAGGAAAGAGATAAATGCATTTTCCTCTTATCGAAGCGAAGAAAGAAGGCTATTCTTCTCACCGGAACTGGTTCGACAAGGTTCTGATCGATTGGCGCGACACCTATGTCAATGGTGGGGACAGGAATCGGTTCGATCGGCGCCGGATTTCCGTTCCCGTTTCCGTTTCCGTTCCCGTTTCCATTCCTAATCCCGGTGTTTTCAATGTTGTTGTTGTTGTTGCTGCTTCCGGATCCTCCTCGTGGACCCTAATGAAACAAATTGGTTTATTTTTGAAGTAATTAAAATCGAAGCTGAAATTTTTGAAAATATTACCTCATAGAGGAATTCGTTCAGGCCGAAGAACGATGAGCTGGAATCACACTCGACGTTGTACCACCAATCGCAAACAAAGTATTGTTGGTTGAACATGGTGCCATTGGGGCAGAGAAAGGCATCAGCACGACCATCAGCTTGGCAGATCCAGAACACCTAGAAAGTTGAAACCAAAAACAAATTCCAGACTGAGAAGAACCGCACTTTTTTTTATCAAGTCAGAAATAGCCCATGCGTAAAATTGAAAGGAGACTCGGTGCTTGGGACGTTTCTGTCATAGCGCATGGGTTTTTTTTTTTTAGAAAATTTGAAATTTATCTCTGCAACGATGTATAATAAGTGAAACGTTCAATATTTTATTTGGAAGATTGCCTTATTATTATTATGGGTCGCAGGTCATGAATCCGTTTTCACTCGTCTCCGCCACAGAAATAAAGAATATCGCACGTGTCACACGTTTGGTTGGTTTATCACTCAATTATTTTAAATTTTTTTTTAATGGAGCTCGTATATTTAAATTATTTATTTTTTAAGTTTCCCCTCACTTGACAACGAGCTTCAGTGTCGGCGTAGATTCCAGCAGGGAAAGTTTGTGCCTTGCAATCAAAGTTAGTCTGTGGCACACTGGCGAAAATGGGATAGTCTTCCCCAGCCACTCCTCGGATCGGGTTCATGGCAGGAGCTCCACTTCCGGTACCAGTGACGGCGGGCTGCTGGTTAATGCTGGTGGTATCGTCTCTTTCATCTCCTGTTGCTGCTGGTGCAGTCACTATATATATATACTTATATTTATATTTATTTACCACACATTTTTATATTAGTTTTGCTTACAAAAGAAAAAATGAGTTCATTCCTGGGTTTTATTTTTGCATAAGCCAGGTACTTGCCAGCTCATGGAAAGCAGTTTGCTGAGAGCGCTGGCATTCATGGAAACCTGTTTTTTTTACTGTATTATATGCAGGTTACCACAAAAAAAACTAAAATTACTCTACATAGCAAATGCTGTACTGTAAATTTGTTGTCTTAAAATGGAGACCTTCAAAGGCTAATGATCAAATACTTTCAATTTAATCTTGTTTAAAAGAATCACATTTCTATATTTTATTTTTGGCTTGTGAGAAATTTCAAGCCTACTGTACCATCAATGACGTTGTCAACAGCAGTATTGGCATCAATGATGACACCGCCATTGCCATTGGTGAATGCTCCATTGCCGTTTGTGACACCATTTCCGTTGCCATTGCCATTGGTGAAGACCCCGTTACCATTTGTGATGGCTCCATTGCCGTTGCCATTGGTGAATGCTCCATTGCCGTTTGTGGCGCCATTTCCATTGCCATTGGTGAAGACTCCATTCCCGTTTGTGGCGCCATTTCCATTGCCATTGGTGAAGACTCCGTTAACATTTGTGATGGCTCCATTGCCATTGGTGGCACCATTGCCATTTCCATTTGTGTAGACACCATTGCCATTTGTTGCACCATTGGTGTTTCCATTACCATTGGCTCCATTGGTGTAGATGCCATTTCCATTGGTGGCACTATTGCCGTTACCATTTCCATTGGTGTAGACGCCATTTCCGTTGCCATTTCCATTTGTGTAGACACCAGCATTTCCATTCCCATTGCCATTTCGGTTGCCATTGCCATTGCCATTGGTGTAGACACCATTGCCATTTGTAGCTCCATTCACAAAGGCGCCATTGCCATTGGTTCCACCATTGGTGTATGCGCCATTACCATTTGTTGCGCCATTTGTGTAGCGGTTTCCATTTCCGTTTCCGTTGCCATTGCCGTTGCGGTTTCCGTTTCCGTTCACTTGGCCGTTTCCGTTTCCGTTGGCACCATTTGTGAGCCTGTTTCCGTTTCCGTTGCCATTGCCATTGGCATATGCACCATTGCCGTTGCCATTGCCATTGGTGTAGCCGCCATTTCCATTTGTGTAGGCGCCATTTCCATTGCCATTGGTGTAACCATTTCCGTTTC
>CAJPEX010000283.1:32193-44577 GCA_905338405.1 Notodromas monacha
TTTTCCTCTTATCGAAGCGAAGAAAGAAGGCTATTCTTCTCACCGGAACTGGTTCGACAAGGTTCTGATCGATTGGCGCGACACCTATGTCAATGGTGGGGACAGGAATCGGTTCGATCGGCGCCGGAGGCGGTGGGCCATAAGACCTAATCGACGATGGAACATCCAGTTCTGCTTGTTGTCTTCCTGTTCTGCTTCTTGATGTCGCAAACCGACGAGCTTGTTGTTGTTGTTGTTGGGGACGTTTGTCTCTTCGGGACTGATGATAGATAATATTTGGGTTCTAAATGGCACCCTGAGACTTGGACTTGATTTTATTCAGCTCAATTATTTAAAGAAATATTCTGATGGACTCGTTCTCTTCCAAAGATTTTTCTCGGTATAACGATTTTTTTTTGGGGGGTTCCATGAGGTTCTTTTCTCTGGTAATGAGGGTTCTCGACAACGAAAATTCTCTCTACAGCGAAATTTAAAAACTTCGTTATAGAGAGAGTCCATCTGCGTCTGTATTTAAGTTCAAGATCCTTTTCAGCATTGCAGCAAAATAAAAATCTGATTCTTCGAAACGAGAAAATCAGTGATGAAAAATCCATGTGCAGTCTAAATTAAGGAAATCATACCATGCTGCTTGAAAAGAAACCCTTGCTTTCTTGATTTAATTAAATTTTTTGGCATCAACCGATTTTTTGGAAACTCGTCTTGCATTGAAGCAAAAGTGATCGAAGTGATTTGACAGTTATTTTTCGAAGGAAGAAATCTTAGGTATGTCTCACCCTTGAGTTTCCTTGAGCAGTTGCAGGAAGTATTTCCGAACCTGCATTGAGCAAAAAAAAATATTTTTTTCTTTCAGATTGTGAAATCAGACTTTACGGGTCAACTTTTTTTTTCTCCTCTCTTTTGTTTCAAAGTTTACGACGTGTAATCAGAACTGAACCGAATGAATTTATGCGCGTCGGAATGCACGCGATCTTTTAGATTCTCATCTTTATTATTTCACGCATTCCTTTGTCTGTGTGGTCTATATATATTTTTTTTTTCGGCTGTACGAAACTCTTTGAGGAGAAAGACATTTATTTTGTTTTGGGCTAAATATTTTTCCACATGCGAGAAAAAAAAATGTCAATGAGACGCGCGTGACTGTGAATGTCCGGACTTTGGGCGGGGGCGGATCATAAACAGAAAATTTTGTTCTTCGTTTTCTTTCTCACCAAGAAGGCAAATGAAGGCGACAACAAAGCAGAGCTTCATGGTGCACGTGTTTGTTTCAATTTAATTTTTTCCAAGTCGTCTGGTTTTGCAATCCCCCGTGTCGCTGGTGTTACTGCAAAAAAAAAGTTGTGCAGAAACGTGGGAAAATGAGTGCGCGTCGAATGAAAAATGCAGACGCTTTTCGTGCAGATTATTTACTTCCGCGGGCTTTCGTGTTACAAAACGAACGCCAAGCGTTTTTCACGCTTTCTTTTAGATGATGAGATTTTTTAGAAGCTATATATAAGATCTGCCTTTTGGAGATCAATATTTTTTTTTCTAACACGAGCACGGTTTTCTTAGCTTGTTGCAGCAGTAAGAGAGCGAAAAAATCTGGGCAATTTTCAAGGTGATAAAATTTCCTAACAAGCTATTCTTCATTCAAGCGGAGAGGATCGATTCAGTGTGGTCTTGCGCAATTTTTGATGATCCGATATTAGGGCAAAGATGTTCAGAAACTTTCCGGAAGAAAAAAAAAATCAAACTGAATCAATTTTCTGCTGAGATTCAAGTTTTTCACCGAAAATGCGACAACTTAACTTGTAAAATTCTTGAAAATCGTAACCCTCGAAAACATTTAGTTTTAGTCACCTTTCTGAGTGACTTGAAAGTTAAAAACAAGCTTTTACACACTCACCAAGAGATTATAACTAAATTTTGGCCAATTTTCTCCGTTGCGAGGAATTCAGGCGAAGCAAAAATTTAGACTCTGAGCAAGAAAACTGCACAGGAGAACAAAATTGAAATCACGTGAACTGGAAATATAGAAGGATGAAGAACCACTGATGATTCACTCACAATAAATGAAAAGATAGAAGAAAATACGTTTTCAGACGATCTGGAAACACTGCTGTGTGAGTCTTGAAAAAAAATTCTCGATTTTTTTTTTTGCCAAGAGAGGAGGAATTTTTTTGGCAGATGTTGTTTTCGCGGCGGAAGAAGCAACTGTGATTGCACTGTGCTGACCGGGGCTGGCTTAAATACTATCCCTCGGCATGACCCGACCTTTTTTCCCCCTCACCTTATTCGTTCTCCACTCGTATCTTCTTGCTGATGAGCGAGGGCAGTTTTTTTTTCTTCTTCTCTCAAATAGTTCTTAACCCTTTTCTCTTGTATGCGTAGTTTGTAGATGAGAAACGAAAAAAAAATTATGTCAGACTACGACCCGCGAAAACTGCCCGCGGTTGCGCCGAACTCATCTCGTAACTTTGGAATAAATTTTCAAAAATGTGTTTGTTTGTCGAGGGAAGAAAAGAAATTGATGTCTTGATTTATTTTTTCGAAGTGAAATTACGATTTCAATGTGTTTCTCAAGGCTGTGCTGAAATTCTACGCGGTCTTGAAAATCTCGGGCATTCAATGACAGCTTTTTTCTCCCTGCTGAAAAATTATTCTTTTAAAATGAAAAATAGAATTAATTTTTGCTTTCGTCCATTCGGATGCACCAAATGTGTGAATTTATATCGTAAAATGAACCGGTTTTACAATTGTTTTCAACTATTATGATCGAAAGAAAATTTGCTGAGTATAATGTGATTTTTCTACGGTTGCAAATTTACAATTTTATTGCAAAAATTGCCTTTTTCGAAATTTTTTCGCCCAATGAAGAAATGAAAGCTAATGCAAAAATTCAGATTCGCTACTGCAAAAATCTGGAAATGTGCAGAGGATAATGTTTGCTTGACTTTTTTTTCCAATCTCTTTTAGTGTTTTCTTTGAGTAAATTTAAAAATTAATTTGGTTGAACCAGCAGATTTAAAAATGTTAATTCGCGAATCATGAGGATTTCACGCAAATCAATCTTCAAATTTTTTTATACATGTCTTTTGACGGATAGTTTTGGTAAAGGGTGCCTTTTCTCTTGGGTGATTGTAACCTGATCTATTTTGACACTCGTTTTTATTCATATGTAAATGAGTACATCCTTTTTCAAACATGGTCTGCCATTTGTGTCAGTTGAGCAAATTAAATGCATGATGAGCATTTGACACACGTTCCAATTCATGTCTTTCCAATTTTATTATTCGCTTAAATCTTTTTTATTGTGGTTCTTGTATCATGTGTTCTGTTCGAAAAATAATCAACATTAATTAAAGATATAATTTATGTTTCTATTGAATAGGTATCAGAGGTGCGAATCAATTCCAAAAATTAAACGGGTGAGCAAAAATGTTTGAACTGTGATGAGTGAAGGAAAATTCGCTGAGTAATGCAAGAATGCGAACTATTGAAGCCCAGTGGAGAATAAAAACAAACGTGCATTTCAGTCAATCGTGAGCCAGGTGACGGACAACCAGCAAAAAAAATATGCATTCATCCAAAATAAATAAATAAAAATGTCCTATATCCAACACCTGCTCATTTCTATCAGTACAATAAATCCGTAAGTCGCGAAAGTGTTCTGTTCAGTTACGAAATCTTGAGTCAAATTTTTTTTTTCAATTTCAGGAAATATAGTATAAACGGGGTTTAATTGATGCCTATGTTTATTTAGGGGCAATGCTAATTTTGGCAACGTTGTGTTTCACTGCTGGGCGACTTGATTTTGAAACTTTTGTCGATCCATTCGAGAGAAAACGCTGTTATGTACAACGTTCTAAAGGTTTTTAACGGAAGTGTTTCATGTTTATTTTTCCGGAAACATCGTGGCTCACTTCAAAAGTTCACGGACATAGCTGCAAACGAAAAAAAATATTAGCAGATTCTAAATACTGTATGCGAACATCTTTAAAAAATTCAAGGTTTTTCGATGCATCTTCAAGACGATAATTTTTCATCTAAAATTGAGTTTAAATGATCAAAACGGATTACGTGCATCTGTGAAAAACTCTGTTGCAAAGAAATGTCTGTCTCGATGAAGGATGACAGCTGTTGATAACAGCATCTTAATGATCACGATGATGACCACGCTTCAAAAAGGAAGCATTTCTGCAATTTACGCTGCCAAATTCGATTGTCGTATCATCTCAATTGTTCCCGTGAGAGAATTTAGAAAACCTTAACGGGAAAATTTGAAAAAATTAAAGCAGGTCTTCAGCTTCGCAAACCAGAACCTATTGACTCATCACTTGAATTTAAAAGGCATGTCTGAGTTAAAATATATTTCCAAAAATTCAAACAATGAAACACATAAAAAAGAAGCTATAGTTGTAATATCAGAAGGATTTTTGAAAAGAAGAAAGCATACGAATCTAAATTGAAGTTATAGACCCCTTGATTTAGGCGAGGTTTCTCCATCTATTTGGCACACATAAATCGAACAGATGGTTTTCAAAATGTTTCAGAAAGTGAAGAAAAAATTGCATAGCCAGAACATTCCCCGGGGAATTAGAAAACATGATGAAGTAGAATGTGGTACCTTCTTAAAGCTATATTTAAGTAATGCGTATGATTCAAAGCTTGGAACGTCGAATGAAATGTAGTACAGTACTAGAATTCGGATCTTGTGACGTGCAAAAACCGGGTATTTTATTCGCACTCAAAAAGTAAGACAGGTCTTTCATTTTCTTTTCAAAAAAGCCAGGAAAGAGCTTATCATATAAGGATTGCTGCTGAAGAGAACTACTGTAGATAATTCATGATTCAGGTTCTTGTGTTCTGGAAATGTATGTTTTGTAAGTATTGTTACATGGTACGTTATCGATGCAGAAAAGTGCAAAATAATTCATGTGATTGCAGAGGATTTCTAGAATAAGGGGGTTTCTCTTTCTCCTGGGAACTGGATGCCATTTGCATATTTGATTACACTTTCTCCAGTCAATCAAACCTGTCTTACATCAGGTGATCATCATCAGACAAGAAAAAACTGTTGACGGTTTCACTGCTAAATTTTCTCCATATCCCCTTTGAAAATTAGCATAGAAATCATAGCACCAATTTCTCTGACCATCACACTGCGTTTTTAAGGTGTGAAATTTTACTCTTTGAAGCAATGATTTCATCATGTTTTTTTTTCAGAATAACCCAAAAAAAACCTTTCAACATTTTTTAAGGAATACTGGTGTCCAAATTCCTTTTTTATGTTTGTGTTATTTTTAATGTTCAGTTTTGTTCTGGGGAGGATTTCCTGCTCTAAACTTTTATTCGAAAAGCAGTCTTCATACAACCTTCACTGCGAAGAATCACGGCTCTTTTTTTATTCCTTCTTTTATTGTTACATATCTTCTATTGTTCAGATTTGGATTTGGGCATGGATTTGTTTTATCCTTTTTTTAGTGACTTCAGTGTTTTTTTATTCGTGTAATTTCTTTGCCATGAAATTGCGCGTAAAATTTTTGAAAAACTAGAAATAAGTATACTGCTGTATTCAAGATATCCTCTTGAATATATGTTTTTGGCCTCAAAATGGCTGATGGCCTGTGTTTTATTTGTTTTGGTGTGCCCTCAGCATCATCCATTCTTCAAAAAAGTCTTCTGTCGACTATCATTGTTTTGTCAATTTGATTTTAAATGGGTTGAAGTTGGGCTGTTGGAAATTTTAAGAAAAACCCATGGGGAGAATCTTGCAGACCGTGACCAGTAGGAATGAGCTGACATTGAAGCTACATGAATCGGCGATGATCTTCCAGAACGGAACGCTGGTGCAGCAATTTTTCTATACAGCCTCCGATTTTATTCAATTTTTTATTTTTAAATAATCTCTCACACACCCGGGTTACATACATATTCACTGTGCGGGCAGCGAATGAGTGACGTAAGAGCATTTATTATTTGTCTCGACGGTAAAGCGTATATTTTTATGCAACCCGTAGTAATTCTCGTTTATTAAAGGCGCGTGGTGGTGATTAGGTCTTGAAAGGTTTTTTCAAGAAACACGATGGCGTCGAGGATCGTCTTTTCATTTCTGTATGTAATCACGAGTGCAAATTTTGGCCCAGTTCCGATCGGATGTCATTCTGCGGTCTTTATATTGCCGAAATTGCGTCACTGACCCGCAATGAATTCGGGAAAACAATGCTTTCTGATTAATTGAATCTGCTTTTTTAATTGCTATTATTCGGAATCGTTTTTGAAACAGCATACACTTTCATTCGCGAGAATTCCTGCGAAGAGTCGATTTAGCGTGGTTTTCATTCCCTGTGAATTTTTCCCGATTTTGTTGCGAATTATAAAATAAAATTTTGCTTTATTTGGACAGGAAATGGATTGAATTTTCTCGAATGGAAAATGAGTAATGTAAGCATGAATTTGGCATTGATTTGCTGGACGTCGAAGCATTATCAGCTTTTGATCTTTTTCTTGAAATTATGTTTTGTCCCGAATAACCACAAGATTTCAGCGTTTCTGCAGCAAAAAAAAATCCTTGTGGGTGGGTTGACATTTTTAAAATTGGTGATGAGGATGAGTTCGGAACGTTAATTATTGTACGAGGAAAAAGGGGTTTATTTTGTTCCCAAGTGCGGTTATTGAAATCCGCTCCTTGACACACAAGAACGAGGTTCGCACGACTTTATGAATATGTAGAACAGCTGTGCGCGTGATTTGCAAACCGCCCTCGGGCCACGCCTGCAAAAAACAAAAAAACGAATTTTTTGAAAAAATAAAATAAAAGAAAGAAAAAAAATTTAACTCTCGTGATAATGATGCATAATGATCACCGCCACGAGGCAGCTCATCTCACCTGCGTGATTAACGGAGTCTCTCTCCTCCTTGCACCAATCAGGCTTTGAACTCTTCTCTCATTTGACCTTGTGTTCCGATCGAAACCATTCGGTCAATGTCAACGACAGAAGAAATAAAATTTTCTCACTTGTGTTTTCCGTCAGATTTTTAACTCAATAGAATTTTTTTTTCGTACTCTGGTTAAATGTTGGGATGCATGATCAAAGGGAATTGATTCAGTGATGATCACGTGTGACGATGATCATTTATCATGGGGTAATTCGGGTTTCACGATTAATTTATCGCTTTCCGTATGTGTAACCCGCGCCACGAGGCTCCCAATATTAGAACCCAGCTGGCAACGGGTATTTTATTTTATTGCTCATTTTTATTATGCAATTCATCATATAGCAGAGTTAACTTTTAGTAGTTTCCCCTCTACAAAAAGCGGGATTGCGTTCTTTGCATTCAACGGCTTGATTGAATTTAACGGAGGAAAACTCAATCGACTTTGAATAAAAAATAACTGTGCATTATGTTTTTTGATATTGACCTGATTGAAAATGAGAATGATTTTTTGTGGCATGAATGATCAGCCGAAACTCAAATTATAGGTCCATTTTTTAAAGTGGTTTTTACGTGGAATTTCCCTCAAGGGTGGAAAGATAATTCGCAAAGAAATTGTTCGCTTAAATTATTTGTTCTGATGGCGAAATTTAATCACTCTTTGAATTTTTCAGTGGCCTTCGGCTTTCAAATTTAAAAAAGGAACATATCAAGTTTTTTAATGTACTAATTTTCAAGGAAGTCGAGCTGTTTATGAATGCGAAAAATTTTGCTCATCGCATTTTTTGTCAACTCATTCGTAACTTGAAATAATACTGAATTGCACACTGATGTGGCATTCAGGATTTAGGTTTAATTTTGCCTAAAAGAAAAAGACCCATCAATTTTCTGCAATATACGTATGTAATGATTCGTTTTTTGATGATTGGCAATTCGAGTGAAAGCCCTCTCGGGGCATCGTTTTCGCAAAAATAAACCCGAAATCCAATTCTCTGAGTGTAACTCGTCTTTTTATAGGGCTGAAGTGGTATTAGAAATCATTGACGTGAATTGATTATCATGATTTTTTGTGTGCAATAAAAAAAACATCAGGGAACCTTTGCAATTTTTCTTCATCCGTCAAGTTCTAATCGTTTTACGCAGCTTTTTTTTTGGAAACTCTGTTGTTTACTAGGTCGACCAGAGTGAGATAAGTAGAAAATGGAAAAATATTTGAAAGATTGTCGAATTATAATTCCTACAATTGAATTTTTAGAGTTTTGATGTTTCGGTCCACATGAAATACTGTACTTGGAAGGGTTCTTTGTTTTTTTTTTTTTAGTTACGGGATCATTTCAAAAAATTCTGAAATAAATTTCGGAAAAAATTTATTTCAAACCCTTGTCAGAACGTTGTTTGCGTGCAAAAAAATGAGTCGCTGTCTGACTCCCTTGTAAAGGTCTATAATTCGAAATCCTAAAATTCTTCATCCAACGCTTCTGGTTTGATTTCAAAGAATAATCTAAACTTTTCAAATCGGGATCTTAATCTGAGGAATATGAAATTTATATCGCAATCGGAATTAATTAATTGCGATGAAAAAGGCCAGCATTACTGACAATAAATCGCATATTTTTCGGATTTTGAACGTGAGCATAATTGAGCATGATTTAGAACATTATTGCTATGAACGCATTTTTAGCGAGGTAATTTTTTTAAACTACAGTACAATATTTTATAGCTCTAAATGATCAGTATTTGTCCCAATTTCGAGCCTGTGCAAATATTGTACAGAGCTGTACATTTTTTTCGTCTTTTTGGGTTCAAAAGCAGCCTGGATTTGTTTACCGAGACACAAGATTGCACACTGTTTGCAAACCGGAACGAAAGCCGACAACGGGAAAAATATGCAAATGTCCACGCGTGATCGTAATTGGACGCTATTACGCGTCCCGGGCAGCTCAGAAGGCGAAATCGGCCCAAGGCCCGGGTAATGGAGGGGTTCGCCCTGTCAGTCCTCATTATTCACCTCCTCACATCCCTGGGTTGATTGCTGAACAATTTCCTTCTCGCTAGTCCAGGTGTTGAGGAAGGTTGGTGTGTACACACTCTGTTTCCTCGCCGGAAGTGCTCTTGACTGACTCAGTTTGTTGCCAGCGTTTTTCTTCCGAGAAGTAAAGACCTTGATGTGGGTGGCAGCAGCAAAATGATGAGAGCCAAGATGTGAAATATGTGGGAAGCCAGATGCGATTTTGAGGCATTTTAACAATGAAAAAGAAGTGCCCCTGAGGGGGAAACATTCGAGGTTATCATCATCATTATTATTATTATATTTTTCTGATTAATAGTCGCCATTCGCAAAAACTTCCTGAACTTCTTGTGGGGGCTCGAAATCATAGCCAATTTCAAAGGTTCCACTGACTTCTGCGTCATGGTCTCGGGAAAACTTTTCAGATCACTGGGATTTAAGATGATGCGAAAGGAATTTTGATATTTTCTGGGGAAAATCTGAAGATAAAAATGTCTGAATTTTTTCAACTTTCCATCAGTGGATGTTGATCCTGAATTTGAATTATTCACGACCAGTCGGGAAACTTGACGTTCCTCTGGCATTTTCACCCACTGAATTTAAACTAACAATTATTTGGCCGTTAAAATTGAAACAATTGGCATATATCAGTTGGAATATAGCAGAGAATCATCAGGTCTATACGTTTTTTCGAACTGAATACCATATACTTTTCATTGCCTCAGAAAAAAACTTTGAACGTTGGGCACTTGTTATATCATGCATCAAAAGCTTAGAGTTTTACCCTGGAATATTGCTGAAAAATGTAAAAGGGGTTCAAGAACAGCTTGAAATAAAAAAAAAATTTCCGAATATTTTGAGGTGCTGAAGTATTTATGTAATCCATGGACATTATATGCGCAGGAAGCACATGTTTTTATTCAACGCTACGATAAAATTCGATCAATAAAATTTGCTAAAAATTCGCTGTCAATATACATGGGCATTGTACTAGAATCCGCAGCTTTTTCAATTTTTCAAAATTTAATTTCCACCAGTAGGAAATTGGAACATTTCTTATCAAAAGAAGTGATGCCAGGAGTGCAGCCTTTCTTCTTTTAAAATCTTTAGAAAATCACAAAATCGCACCCACCCCCATAAATCTATTACGTACATTCCTGTCTGTGCAACATAATACATTATCTAGTTATTTAATGAAAATGAATCACATTACATAGGAATGAATGAACAGAACACTTTATTTGCCGCTTTTCAGCATTCACAAGGTACAATCAAGATTTCCACATCCAAACCCCCTGCACACCCAACGCAAATCCCCTCAAATAAGACATTTAATCACTTCAAAGCAGGAAACAAAGCACAAATTGATGACAAAAATAAAAGAAAATACAATCCACAAAATAAAACTGGACATCTGACATGTATGCATACACCCACTCATTTACATATAGGAAGGCACAAAAATCATCTTTATTTCAAATATTGACAAACATCACAGCACATAGGGTAATCATCACAGAGCACAAATTAAAATAAAAGGTTTCCGGAACATTCCCATATATTTTTATTTACTGATTAAACAATTCAGAAAGAATCTTTGAGCGTAAATTGTATTATATAGGTACAACATTCGATTGTGGTAGTCCTCTAAGATTAGGGCGTTTGCCGTTTTTAATTGAATTGTGAGAATTCTGAGTATTTTGATAGCTAAGTTCTGAATGTGTAGAATTTGAAATTATGAATTGCTGGGCGCATCCATTTTGAAGCTGCTGTGCCAGAGCGCAGCTCTATACAATTCCTCCTTTGTCCATTTTCCTTTACCTTTTATACACTGTTGAACCAAAAAAATACAAATAAATAAATACAAATAAAGAATTGGGATTATCCTCGTCATTTTCCACCCAGGTGCCGACATGATTGACGATGATCGAAATCCGCAGAGGAATAAACCCCATCAATGACGTTAATGTAACCAGCGAACGAGCTTGAATTGCTCAACGCCTGGGATGATGCGCCATTTGTCAAGTCTCCTGCACGTTTAACTTGATGATCGTTTGGCAAAGTGTAGGAGTGATGAAGCGAGGATTGGTTCGCCATCTTTATGATCGTGGCCGTGATCGGAATTATCCATAGCATTTTTTTCATTTTATTTTTATTTTCATTTTTTTGGTTTGTCATCATGAGCCAGGGTCGACATTGAACCTCAGAGCAGGTCTTGACCTAGAAATTTTTCCAACCATTTATGGGATATGTCGAATATCATGGATGGGATGGGAAACGAGTGAAATCCGGGATCGTTTTGCTTAGTTTCGCTTGCTTGAACATGAAAGATCTTTGCAACTGTATAGCTGACGACAGCTGACATTTGGTGGAAGAAAATATTCCGAATATGTGTGATCCCTAGTTTTTTTTTTCCGAACCTTTCTTTAAAAAAATGGATATGAAGGATAATCGAATTTGCCTTTTGATAGACGTGACACCCGCCAGCATTTTTGACAGTTTTCCTATTGGCCTCAGAATTGAGTTTCTGAGGCCATGATGGTTTATTTTTTGTCAATGTAATTTGACAGTAAAAAAGAAAAGGCTTCCTGAAAGTACGTCGATTGCCTTGGCCTCTGTTTGTGTCACTCAGTGTGATTATCAAAAATATACCTTGTTATATTTTCATATATTTTTTTCTGCAAAACCTGTAGTTTTCTGTTGAATTTTTGCTTATTTCGCCTTGTACTTTGAAATATTTCAAAGGACTTTTTTACTTTGGAAAAATTTGTAGAGGTACAGGACATGTTGTAGAAAATGCCGTCTTTAAATGGAAAGTTTCCTTTCAGATATCAAATTTAAAAATTGAATCATGGAATTGGAACATTCGGCAAATGAATCCTAAATGAATCTGATCCTATTTGGAATTTTTGAACTCGCAGTCATTTTTTAAGTACTGTTATCCAAAAACTATTTTACGAAAGTTGTTGATCAACGATGATCAGGCGTTGAGAACTGCTTTCTAATAATTAATGGAAAAGAGGATCGGAGATTTAATTCGTTTTCCGCGACTTTCGAAGGAAATGCAAAAGTTACTCCGTGAGAGTATTTCAAATGTTTATTTATTTATCTTCACACAGTTGATACAATATTTTCTACCGAGAGCGAAGCGACGTAGATTCGGCGTTCGGACAGTGTCTGGTGCGGTAAACTTAACGCAACATGAAATGCACCTGTATATATAGCTTTGGTTGGCCGAGGTCGAGGAACGCGCATAGAAACCGATTCGGATTGGGGACATCATGCTTCGTTTGTTTCAAAGGAAGGAAGCGTGAGCGCGGTCGGGAAAGTATTCCGTCAACAACGGGATTGTGAAATATAATTGCTAGCGCACCAGGCGCAGCCAAGCGTAGCGGAAATACATTAGCTTAAAAGGGTTGTGCGTAAAGTGAAGGGTGTTGTGGTCGTTAATATGACTACAA
>CAJPEX010000283.1:44801-126674 GCA_905338405.1 Notodromas monacha
TTTTTTTTTGCAATATACGAATTCAAATCTGGTTTTGTGAGCATTTTAAAAATGAGGAGGTGTCCTGAAATTGAGCCCAAGGCTGACGAAGCCGATCATCATAAACTTGAGCTGTTAGCGACCCAAAAAATAAAAATGAACCAAGGTTTGACCAGAAGAGTTGAAGAATGAAAAAACATGCCGAACTTCACGGTCAATTTTTTATAAAACAATTTGCGCAACTGTCCTTTGAATTATGCGGTTCTGCTTTCGCGAAAGCATGAAATCACGTGCCAATTTTTTTTTTCTTGCACAGATTTCGAAAACGTGCAGCAAATAATCTTCCAGTTCCGGCAGAATTACTCTTGGCTTACCTTTCATTCTTTGATTCTCGGATTGTGGAGGTTGTAAAATTCAGGTCTCAAGTGCGTGTGAATAATTCAAAACTTTTATTCCATTCGTCATATTGTCGACTATGGTATTTAATTTGTTTTCGTGTGCCGCAGAAACGTTGAGTTCTGCTGGTCAGTCTGCGTGCAGAT
Source organism: Notodromas monacha (assembly GCA_905338405.1). NCBI lineage: Eukaryota > Metazoa > Arthropoda > Ostracoda > Podocopida > Cyprididae > Notodromas > Notodromas monacha. Next base: position 45,323 of record CAJPEX010000283.1, read on the forward strand.
TTAATTTCCCCGCAAATACGACCGCTGGGAAAGCTTAAAATCATTGTATCTGTTTTATTACTAGTTGCTCAACCAACTTGTGTCTCGTAATTCATGAACATTTCGAATATTACGTGCATGAGGAAATTTCAAGAAAATTAGATGATCTTGAGACACCCGAATCATGTGCAAGACTATAAAATCTAAACTCCACACCTTGCGCACTGTCAAAAAAGTTGCTAAAAGATTTTTTGACAGCTTTCAAAGAATTTACGATGAAGAAGGTGCAGCACATAACAAAAATGGACATTTCATTGAAATATTTCAAATGGGAAAGGATGGTTTGATGAGAATACATGATAGAGAGGACCCATCTGGCATCTTCTTGCACAAAACTTGGCCTTTTGATCATGGAAATGAATTAATTATTCAAATGAACACTCTGATGTGGTAGATAAATTATACCCTTATTTGTCTCGTCCACGTGCTTTCATTTCGAATTCTGTTTGATTCGTGGGGAAGATCACAGAGGCTATTCAAGTAGTAGTGGTGAAAATTAATTAGTCTGGCTATTTAAATTATATTCTGGTTATCTCACGAAACCCTCATTTTTGAATTTAAATAAGGGCTTTCAGAAGAGAAAGATCATCGCACTTTTTCAACAACAACAACAAAAACCCGCTTATTTGTTGAGGCTGTCGTACTTTAACTAAATAAAAAGTAAAGTGCGTCTCTCTTAGGCGCTTAAACAGATTTTTGAAAACGTTTAAGTAGGGGCGGAGCAACAAACGTATTTGGCCAGAAGGCACACAGACACCCTTATTCTTCTGCCGATTCAGTTCATATTTTTGCATGAAATAATGTATATGAGATCAACATAAAATTAAATTATTCACAGATTAGAAGGAGGTGAGTTTTAAAATCTTGATCATTGCTGAATTTTTCCGGCACGGAATGATGTGCCATAAGTGGTACACCAGAAAAAATTTGAATTTAAATTCATTTGCCTTCACCAAAAAATAAAAATAAAAAACCTGAATACTACCTTTCGTGCTGAATGCAAGTATTTGATGCTATATCATACCTGGTTAGATTCATGGAAAATACTTAGTGGTTTCCGTCGTCTCAAAATCATGGAACTCACGAGATCATTTTGTGCTTATAGTGTAGAGTCGGTGAAAAGCCTTGACTTGGACGAAAAAAGGATTAATCACGTGTCTGGAGGGGAAAAGATTGGTCGGAAAACCGCAGTTTAATTTCCCTGGAAGACGAGCCAAGGTTGTGGTTGGGTCCCCATCGACACCTAGTTCAGTAGTACAGGTAGTCCTCCAACTGAGAGCGGAGCCCCGTATAGCACAGTTAAAAGCCTGAGAGAGAACCACACAAGAGACTTTCTGACTACTAGGGACTACCCCAAGTAATTTTCATTTGTGCTCTCTAAATTTATTCAGGCTTTTTAATTGTTTTTTTATTTAAAGAATTTAAATATTCAGTGATGAGCATCAAAGTCGTATCGTCCAGCAGGAATGAGTTATTATATAGAGTCCCGACGCTTGCTCATATGCGAGACAAATGCGTGTTGAATTTAGAATCTTTTACGTCATAAGGGAACCAAAATTTTCAGAATTTTTCATTTATTAAACAAGTCATTACTGCTGCTGAGGAACAGCTGAATCTTACAAACAGTTTTATTTGCAAAATAATTTCAACCGTTTACAAGCTGATCAAAATGTCATGATCAACAATTATTCCTGAGATGCCAAGTGATTTTCTTTAAACTTGACATTAATTACTTGAATTTGTGAAGGTGAAAATATTTCACCAATCCCATGAGCTGTTACGGAATATTTTAGAAAAGTTTGCATTCAAATTGAAAAATTTCGGGTACCATCAGAGTGAAAATTTCCGCAAATTAACCGCTGAAACTATATACACATTTTATGAGTGATATGTAATTCTTTGATACTATACTGTAATATGTAAAGACGGATGAAGTATGTCCTGAAAATTCGAACTATATGCCTACAGCGATTCAGAGTCCCATGATTTTTATTGCTTTCAATTCATGAAAAGAATGAGTACGATAAACATGATGTCACACAATTCACTGGATGTTCTGCTGCAATGTAATTACGTCGTAGCTCCTGGGTTTCCTCAGCAAAGTTTCGGTGGTACTGAAATTTTTGCAAAGAAAAGGAAATAAAGGAGACGAAGAATGCGTTTCCGGAACGATTAACGGCATCCTAACAATGCGCTGCCGCGGTTCCAATATTTCCTTGGTACTTACCACAAGAAAAAATGGGCTTCACCAAAATCTTTGAATTCGTGCGAAATTAAATATGCTATATATTTTTCAAATATTTAGCACTTTTTCAAGCTTCATAAAAGATAGCTCATTTTATGCACGTATTAAACAGGGGAAAAGGAGGTTCAACAACAGTTTGTACTCGCATTTTTCTTTGGAAATTATTAGAGTCCATGTTTTTATTACTTTCTACTCTCACGGAAATTTCAATCATTTTTNTAATATGTAAAGACGGATGAAGTATGTCCTGAAAATTCGAACTATATGCCTACAGCGATTCAGAGTCCCATGATTTTTATTGCTTTCAATTCATGAAAAGAATGAGTACGATAAACATGATGTCACACAATTCACTGGATGTTCTGCTGCAATGTAATTACGTCGTAGCTCCTGGGTTTCCTCAGCAAAGTTTCGGTGGTACTGAAATTTTTGCAAAGAAAAGGAAATAAAGGAGACGAAGAATGCGTTTCCGGAACGATTAACGGCATCCTAACAATGCGCTGCCGCGGTTCCAATATTTCCTTGGTACTTACCACAAGAAAAAATGGGCTTCACCAAAATCTTTGAATTCGTGCGAAATTAAATATGCTATATATTTTTCAAATATTTAGCACTTTTTCAAGCTTCATAAAAGATAGCTCATTTTATGCACGTATTAAACAGGGGAAAAGGAGGTTCAACAACAGTTTGTACTCGCATTTTTCTTTGGAAATTATTAGAGTCCATGTTTTTATTACTTTCTACTCTCACGGAAATTTCAATCATTTTTTAATTTTAGCTATTCTTCAAGCTTGACAAAATATTTCAACTCCATATATTTGGAACTATTAAAATGGGGAAGGGAGGTTAAGCGAATGCTTGTACTTTTATTTTTTAATTTTGAAATCGTAAGTGAATTGAAATCGATGTTCGTATCATTTTTGGAATTTTATGAGCTATGATGTCGTGGAAAATTGAAAGTGCAGTTCTTCTTCACACAGGATCCATAAATTTTTCACCAATTATGGACCTAGAAAAGGCGGAATTTGGTTTGAAAACATTTTGAAAGAATTTGAAGCCGAAGTTTGTATCATTTTCTGCGTTCACGACACGTGGAAAATTAAAATTGCAGTCTTTTTTATGATGTTTTGTGTTCCGTCGAGCTTTTAAGCAGTTTTCTTTTCAATTTTTTGACCTAAAAAATGTGGGGAGTGGTTAGAAAATATTTGTTCTCTCATTCTTCTCTCAATAAGATCACAATTGAGTTCGATGTTTGCAATATTTTTCCATGATTTTTTTTTCAGAAATCTTGACAGTAGAAAATGATGGAAGTTTTGCAAAAGGTGAAACCTCTTCGGATCCAATTGCAGAAATACTCCAGCAAGAAAAAAGCCACCGCGCCGAAAAAATCGCGAAACTACGCGTAAAATTCCCAAGTATACCGCACCTTGTTTTAATTTATGTCTAAACGGTCAGTAATTGTTCCCATTTTTTCGCCTAATTTAAAGAAAAGTAATAATTTTTGTCGGGATAATCCTGGCGAGAAAGTTTTCCCGTGTATTCCGTATTTCATTTCCTGTAATAAAAAATAAAAAAAAAATTCATGAGGATTCATTCCGAAAATAGCATGAAGAACCTTTGACGACTCATAAGCATAACCAAACGACAGAACTTGACCTCGTTTTTCCTTCCCTTATGCCATGACAAAGGGTCTTCTTTTAGGCCCCCGAGGGGATTTCGTTTCGTATCGGCTCGGGGGGACTCCGTGACAAATCATGAAGTGGCTTACGGAAGGTTGTAAAAAGTGGTCAGGGGCTTTGTGCAACGTGTTGCTTCGTGACCGTGTCCCTTAACAAAGAACTTTTCGTTCTTTTTTTTTTCGCTTCAGTTGTTGAAATATGCCCGAGGCTATGACGGAAAGTAACAGTACAACGCATGGAAGAAAAAGAACCCATTTGTCTGAGACTTCGAACCCATCAATATTTTTATCGCCGTTTGGAAACTGCTTTTTGTTTGTGAATTGTGTCTTAATTTCTACATGTATTACGTAATTTTTTTCAGGGAGATTTCGGTCGCCACAACTTACCTGAATTATCTTATATAATACCTCGCGTCTATCTTTGCAATATTTAGGAACATTTTCTTTTGAATACTGTATCATGAAAGCTGGAAAAAAAAAATTGAATTCGCCTATTTTATTCATGGGTTGAGGTACTTGTTGAGCAACCACGCCCTAACTCCTGGAAAACTTGAGAGCTCATCTCCTCCTCAAAATTGCACTAAACTACGAACTAATTTGAGCTTTCTGCAATTATCATCATTCCATATTATCATCAAGAGTCATTCCTTTGTGAGCATTTGTCTTATCCGTAAGTAATTATCTGTGAATAGAATTTGCTTGAGTTGTTGCTCCATGTGTATTTATTGGGACATTTTGAAACGCATCTTGAACTTTCAATCAGGAATTGTTGAGGGTCTGCTGGCCTTTTCCCAGGCTGATTGCTGTGTTCCATTTTTTTAAATCTAAATCCATTTGCTAAAAGATCCATCAATTCCTTTGCTTCTTATGCTGAAGCAACCTTATGTCCCCAACATTAAATTGGTTTGTCATTTGTTTCCAATTCCGAGCTTTTGAAAGAGTAATTTCCGAACCTTACACCTGTACATGTTTTTCGGGAGTTCAAGGAGAAAAAACCTCCTTCTGGATTTAAAAAAAAAAAAAGAACACGAGGCTTTTTGTGTATTTGCTCGTCTCAATCGTCGATTCCGGACCCGTTCAAATATTTCTTCTGCCCTCCAACTGCCCCAAAGAAGAGATGACCTTTGTTCAGCATATGACACGAGAAATGTGTGTATATAATGATGCCAGTGAAAAATGTCGAGCGACTAAACCCCCCTCTGACATCCTGATTAACCTCAGCAGTGGTTCGAAAATCGCTCGTTAAAAAAAAAAAAACAATGCCTCGAGAACAAAGAATTTCTTTTTGAATCCAGAAATGAAGGAGGGGGAAATTCCGAAGGTCGGGATCCTGTATTTTTTTTTTTAAGATGTTTTTATAATTGTAAGAAGCAGCGAACTTGGCACAGTTTACCTGCCCAGAATGCAAAATCATCGCGACTGAACCCGGAATCACGAAACCGGGGCAAGGAGAACAATGTCAACCAATTGACACCTGTTCAAAGTCAATGCTCACACGCATGGTTCGAGAACTTATAAGTACTATATAGTGTTGGCAGAAATCCGATCTTCCTTTTTTCGTAGGCTTATTGATCTTTGCTCAATTGTCGGTAATTTCCCAACTGACCCCTCACAAACGTGAGCTCGTCTAATTACGTCATCTTCAACAGCCCAACCTTGGGTTAACATTCACTTGAGACGAACGGCGATGTACAGTATATTTAAGTAATCAAGACGGAGATACTTTATATCCCATCCCATGCTTCTTTATTCTGAAATAAATTAACCGAAAATCTGTATGAAAAAAATAATAATCTGAGGCGGTTCCAGAAGAAATTTCAGTTGAAACATTGTGCGTTTTTTGACAGCTGATGAATCGAATCACACGGAGTTTGCCCATAAAAAGTAACCCCAATGAAAAAACCCCTCTTTTCGAGGCCGGGTTTGTAGGAAGTCAACAGTCGAGGTCTCTGAATACAGTCGTTGAACAAGGCCGCAAAAATGTGGGTTTTCATGAAATTTTCTACAATCAAGTGTCATTATTTGAAGATATGAAAATTCTTGATTACCGGTGTAGTTCTTTCGGCCATTTCCTTTGGAATTTCGTGGTTTTAAAAATCGTGATAGTGAAAGAAAATTTTTTTAGTTGATCAAGAAATATTCGTTATTCTCGCTTTGACTGTTGAAAAATTATGCGACCGAGATTTTTTTATCGATATCTTTAAGAATTCATCAGCTTGATTTCAAGACCACCTGTGATATATGTTTGACGCAAATATTCAATTCAATTTTTTATAATTTTTGCGCTCAACGACAATAATCTTCTCTGTGAAAATGAAACGAACCAAGACTTCTTAATTTGACTAGTCTTTGAGTGATATTTCAGGTAGGCAATTTTTTTTCATTAGTTCACGAGTAATTTCCGATAAATGAGAGATTTTGCGATGTTCGACACGCCGGACTTCAATTGCAGTATTTTAAATGTTTGCACATGCACAAATTAATTTCTGACTCTGAAACTCACGCGTACGTTATTTTTTTAAATTTTTAGTTATTTTTTTAAATAGAATTGCGAGGTTTCGCCGGAGTTTTTGAGGAAATACTTGTAGTTTAATTTGACCTGACGCCATGTAGACCTGCGCTTGTGGGTTTTGTTTTTTGGGTTTCGAGTCGGGATTTTACTGAATGCCCCTGACACAAAAGGGAAGATCTCGGGCTCGGACAAAATTTGAACAAAATCTCAGCACTGGGGCAAAAGGAGCCCCCCTGAGGCACTGTTTAGTACTTCACCGAATGCCTTCCAACATTTTTCACCAGTCCCCGAAACACGTTGCACAACGAAGCACTGGCACAGGGAATTGTTTCTTGAAAAGCAAGAAAAAAAAAAAGCTTCAGTTGTTGAAATATGCCCGAGGCTATGACGGAAAGTAACAGTACAACACATGGAAGAAAAAGAACCCATTTGTCTGAGACTTCGAACCCATCAATATTTGTATCGCCGTTTGGAAACTGCTTTTTGTTTGTGAATTGTGTCTTAATTGCTACATGTATTACGTAATTTTTTTCAGGGAGATTTCGGTCGCCACAGATTACCTGAATTATCTTATTTAATACCTCGCGTCTATCTTTGCGATATTTAGGAACATTTTCTTTTGAATACTGTATCACGAAAGCTGAAAGAAAAAAAATGTTGAATTCGCCTATTTTATTCATGGGTTGAGGTACTTGTTGAGCAACCACGCCCTAACTCCTGGAAAACTTGAGAGCTCATCTCCTCCTCAAAATTGCACTAAACTACAAACTAATTTGAGCTTTCTGCAATTATCATCATTCCATATTATCATCAAGAGTCATTCCTTTGTGAGCATTTGTCTTATCCGTAAGTAATTATCTGTGAATAGAATTTGCTTGAGTTGTTGCTCTATGTGTATTTATTGGGACATTTTGAAACGCATCTTGAACTTTCAATCAGGAATTGTTGAGGGTCTGCTGGCCTTTTCCCAGGCTGATTGCTGTGTTTCATTTTTTTAAATCTAAATCCATTTGCTAAAAGATCCATCAATTCCTTTGCTTCTTATGCTGAAGCAACCTTATGTCCCCAACATTAAATTGGTTTGGCATTTGTTTCCAATTCCGAGCTTTTGAAAGAGTAATTTCCGAACCTTACACCTGTACATGTTTTCCGGGAGTTCAAGGAGAAAAAAACCTCCTTCTGGATTAAAAAAAAAAAAAGAACACGAGGCTTTTTGTGTATTTGCTCGTCTCAATCGACGATTCCGGACCCGTTCAAATATTTCTTCTGCCCTCCAACTACCCCAAAGAAGAGATGACCTTTGTTCAGCATATGACACAAGAAATGTGTGTATATATAATGATGCCAGTGAAAAATGTCGAGCGACTAAACCCCCCTCTGACATCCTGATTAACCTCAGCAGTGGTTCGAAAATCGCTCGTTAAAAAAAATAAACCAATGCCTCGAGAACAAAGAATTTCTTTTTGAATCCAAAAATGAAGGAGGGGGAAATTCCGAAGGTCGGGATCCTGTATTTTTTTGTTTATTCTACAAAAATATTAACATTCTTCGTCGCTTGAACCGTGTCAAATGGACGGGTCTTACGTTTTAGTAGCGCTGACTTGGGCCTTAGTGCTTTGGCCCCGTTCCTCTTGTTACAGTTGGTTAACTGTCCTGTTCAAAGTCAATGCTCACACGCATGGTTCGAGAACTTATAAGTACTATATAGTGTTGGCAGAAATCCGATCTTCCTTTTAAGCATCCGAATAACTAGAAACGAGTTAACAGCCATTAAAGGGTTGACTGGGGAGTGTTTGCACTCGAGCAGATTAATGCAGTAGAAGTTGTCGGGTTGGAACCCAATTGTAAGTGAACTCTGCTTGCGCGATGTATATTTAAGTAATCAAGACGGAGATACTTTATATCCCATCCCATGCTTCTTTATTCTGAAAGAAATTAACCGAAAATCTGTATGAAAAAAATAATAATCTGAGGCGGTTCCAGAAGAAATTTCAGTTGAAACATTGTGCGTTTTTCGACAGCTGATGAATCGAATCACACGGAGTTTGCCCATAAAAAGTAACCCCAATGAAAAAACCCCTCTTTTCGAGGCCGGGTTTGTAGGAAGTCAACAGTCGGAGGTCTCTGAATACAGTCGTTGAACAAGGCCGCAAAAATGTGGGTTTTCGTGAAATCTTCTACAATCAAGTGTCATAATTTGAAGATATGAAAATTCTTGATTACCGGTGTCATTCTTTCGGCCATTTCCTTTTGAATTTCTTGGTTTTAAAAATCATGAAACGTGAAGGAAAAACATTTTTAGGTGATCAAGAAATATTCGTTATTCTCGCTTTGACTGTTGAAAAATTATGCGACCGAGATTTTTTTTAAAGTGATGTCTTGATGAATTCATCAGCTTTATTTTAAGACCACATGTGATGTATGACGCATATATTCGCTTCTATTTTTTATAATTTCTGCCTTGAAACAACAATAATCTTCTCTGTGAAAATGAAACGATCCAAGACTTCGTAATTTGACTAGTCTTTGAGTGATATTTCAGGTAGACCATTTTTTTTATTAGTTCACGAGTATTTTCCGATAAATGAGAGATTTTGCGATGTTCGACACGCCGGACTTCAATTGCAGTATTTTAATTGTTTGCACATGTACAAATTCATTTCTGACTCTGAAACTCACGCGTACGTCTTGGTTTTGACAAACGAGACTATTTTTATGTTGACAGACGAATCAGTAAATTTTTTAGTGATCTTTTAAATAGAATTGCGAGGTTTCGCCGGAGTTTTTGAGGAAATACTTATACAGTAGTTTAATTTGACCTGACGCCATGAAGACCTGCGCTTGTGGGTTTTGTTTTTTGGGTTTCGAGTCGGGATTTTACTGAATGCCCCTGACACAAAAGGGAAGATCTCGGGCTCGGACAAAATTTGAACAAAATCTCAGCACTGGGGCAAAAGGAAAGGTCAAGAAGTTCCGTCAATAATGTCCATTCCGAACAAAAGCGGGCTTCGATTGCAGCATTTCCCAATGCCCCGGATTCCCGCGAGTGCCACTCATCATCTCCTTTTTTATTCTCTTTCTCTCTCCCTCATCTTCTTCTTCATCCCACTTTCACACTTGGTCTTCTTGTTGCATCACGATTTTCCTTCTCATTTTTTTTATTTCATTTTAATTTCATACCCCATGTTTCCAAGAGAGAAGAACTGCTTGTTCTGCTGCTACATTTCTGTGTTTGCGAGCCGAGAGAATTAGCCTAGATTTTAGTTCCCTGAAGGTCCCTATTGAGAATCCCCTTTTGATACGAAGGCAAACAAAAGGATACGCATTCTTTCCAATTGTCCTTCGTTCGATTGCAGCTCTTGAAAAGTTCCATCGCGCTTTCAGACAAAGTCCACGGAAAATGTAAGACCTCATCATCAGATGGATGGAAGAGAATGTTCTGGAAATGGGGGAAAAATTTTTTGACAAAAGGAAACATTCCGTTGCTTCATCGAATAATTGAAGTGAAAATTTAGACTGCATTCGATTGAAGCGAGCCTTGAGAAAATATTCTCTGAGAAGTTGAGTTTTTTCTTTCTTTCAAGTGAAGGAAAATTATCGGAGAAGCTTGAATTACGAAACATTTATCCGCGTCTGCGATAATTTCCAGAAAAGTTGAGCAATAGTGAGCCAAATAAGGGATTAATGTGAGACAGATTAAAAAAAATTTAATAGTTCCTCCATTCAGTAAAAAGTTCGATATTACTTCTTTTAATATTCAGAGATGTCTCGAAGAAAAGTTTGCTGCATCTTTGATTATTTCCGCTGCAAATTTGAGCAATATTGGATCGAAGCAATTATTTTGAAGGAGATTGATTGAATTGAGCTTTGATTTTTGTTTTACAAAAAAAAATGTCGACCTCATTAAATGGAGGTACATAATTGGCGAAAGCTTTATTCAGCACAAAATTAAGACAAGAAGGTTTAATCGAATATTCCGAGCAAAGCTGGATTAATTACATCTTCGGCTCATTCAGCAGCAAATGTACTGATTATTTTGAAGAAAATTGAACTTTTATGGTTCATTCATCGGATTATTCGCGGGATTTCTGAGGAAATTATAGAAAACTCCTGAGAAACTATGCCCAATATGGTTAACCTGTTTTCAATTCCAAGATTCATTTTTATTTTATGATTCGATCGAATTTTCGAATGCAATAATTTTCATAAACCAGGAAATAACGTTTTTTAAATTGGCAAGATTGACTTCCGGATGCGTAGCATTATTTCTTCAGATTGTGTGGAACAAATTGGAGATGGCGGAAAAAATTTGAAGGTGGTCATGTGCGAAAGTGCAAAATCACGGCAATTTTTATTGGAAAGGTAACCTTGCGATGATGACATTTTCTCTTTCAACAATACATTTTTTTCTTCGTGTCGTAAGAATTTTTAGCACAAGTGTATTAAGTCACTTGTATATTATGTCGGAGTTTAGCCTGGAGCAAACCCGCAGAATTGTTTCTTTCGTCCTCAATAACCAGCTGTTGTCTGTTCAAGACCGCGTTTGTTATGGATGATTCACCGAATACTGAACAATGAAATATCAAAAATTTATTGTTGGCAATTTAATCGAATAGCCTTTCCCTCGAGATGAAATGTCTCTATTTCGAAAATGGGAATTGAAAATGTCCTTTTTTAGAGTAGCGGTATTTTATTCAGTATATTTTCAAGGAAGAAAGTCACATAAGTTTTGTTTCGTGACGAAAAACATCTTCATTTTTGCATTTCTCCATCTTCTGCACATTTTCGTACAAATCTCACGAAAAAACTCGTTTTCAAACAAACAAAAAAAGGATCAAGGATACACGCATGCCTTAGGGAAAATGTAAACCACTTTTCAAATTTTAAAACACGGAATAATATAAAGTTTTTAGGTGCCGCATTGTGAGCAAAGCATAACATAGAAGTAAAAATAGATAAACGAGATTCAACTTACAAAATCCGAGAAATTATCAAATTTGAAATAAAAAGGTACAAAAACCCGAGGCAAATTTTTAAGGAGTACTTTTTCTAATGTTCTATAAGAAATTAATTCAGCTCTCGAATTAGTCCTGAAATTTCAATTCACTGAGCTTTAAATTTTCCAGTTTTCTGTCACGATCAATTAAATTTATTTTTTTCTCGTGCACCTTGAAAAAATTTCAAATCAACTTCTCACACATTTGTTGAATTATTCTTCGACACGTCCAAGGGCTGAAATTGGCGTGAAATCGGCGCAAAGGTCGTCATTGGGGACAAGCGGTCATTCGTACGTTTTTGCCTGCATTTTCAGCAACGAAAAATACACAAGAAATGTTAGTCATAATTTTGAAGAAAAAAAAAAGAATTCAACCTCAGCTGACCTGAGGCTGGTGAAGATGACAGTGAATCGCTCGAACCCGTCGTCACCCGTCGTTCGAACCCATTCCGTTTGTTCGTCGGAATCGTGTTGTCGTCTCCTGTCATTTCTCAACTTTCTCAAAGTTTTAACAGGATTGAAATTCACCAAATAGGAACCATAGACGACGGGATCCACGCAAGAAGTTAGCACTGCGAAAACGCAAAGAACGTCTTGCACCACTTGGTCTTCGGATGCCGACTTCGGGTTGATCATGTACCTATATATTGATGATGATGATAAAAAATAAATACACGATTAAGTGCAACGCCGTATATCTGCTTTGCAGTATTTATTTCCTTTAAATAATTACGAAACCTTGCGTCTGAAGCCTCCTGTGATTTGAAATTTCTTTGAAGCCTCCGCAAGATTTTTTTTTTTTTTGGCGGCGAGCAGAAAGCTTCAACTTGCGCAATTTCACCCAGATTATAATCTGATATTTTAGCAATTTTTCTATTCTGTAACGAGAAAAACAGGTTTATGCTTTTCTCTCTGTGGGTGAGGGCATGTTTTGATTGAACCTCGCATGAGCTGAGACTTCGGAAACTACCTGATTTTATCTGGTTTTGGATGGATGAAAAATAAATAAAAGTGAGAGAAAATTGGCTCGAATGAGCGGGAAAAAAAACTTGGGAAGCTAAATTGTTTCGTGGGAGAAAACTGCTTTCCTGGAATTCTTTCCTCTTTTGTTCTGGCTTTGAATTGAATTCTGCATGGGATATTTCGGCGAATTGATTTCTTGCCGCGGGCGAAGGAGAAGATGATGTGCTGCTGGGGACAGGTGATTAACTGAGACCTTTCATCTTTTATCCGGGAGAAATCAATGATGGAGGATTTCTGCTGACATTATCTCACTAAGAGTCCTCTTTCAGGTTAATGGATTTGATGTTCTGATTTCAATGATTACCCGTTAATTCCCCCGAAATTAATGACCTCAAGGTGACCGGAAATGGGGATTTGTTGATTAATCCGAGTTACGGGTTATTTGTCGAGTTGAAAAAGCCACATTTTATTCAAACGTACGTAAATACGATTATCCATTTTCGAGAAATTGCGTAGCGGAAAAGCGGTCTGAAGTTCTAATCGTCTGCTCATTTTTTTGCGATGCATGTACTGTACTATAATTCAGCGGGAATTTTAATTACGCTTGGTATCAAATTACCGTGACTACGACACAAATTCGTTTCCGGGATTATCTCGTGTTCAACTATTGAAAGACGTGTTTATTTTCAATTTTTTAAATTCAGTAAATGTCTAAAAAATTGTTAGATATCGATATTGTAAATGTTAAAATATTCAAAAAATCAAGCCATTTTACAGATATAAAAGTCGTTTAAACTCTTCCACCCAAAACATGACCCAAGGTGAATTTAAAATACTGAGATGCATTCTTAAAATATTTTAAATGTTATTGAGGATCTAAAAGCCTTTCTAAAGTTACGCGTTGCCATAAAATTGCTTGTAAGTCAAATTTCATCGTGTGACAATTATTTCCTGTGCCTCTGCAAGACAGCATTTTGATGGCTGAAGTGTTTTTTTTTACAATTGGTGACTTTTTCTGTCCAATATTTAAAATATTGATTTAAAAAGAGGAAATGAGTTATGGGTTCCTTAAATAGTGAAAAAATGTTTTTATCTCAAGAAAAAAATGGTAAAATAGTGATTTTAAAAATACGTAAGTGAGTGCGGGAGTCTCACATTTTCAAAATTTTTCTTCCTCAAAAAAATTGTAAAAATTCCTTGGAAAAAAGGAAAGTGATAAGCATTCTCATTCTCTCACATAATGAAAAGCTTTTTTTTCTCTCAAGATCGAGCAACTGATGCACTTGCAATGGATCTTTCCTTGTTCCCGAGTAAATACCCACAAGAGTTCATCAAACATTGTGTGGTAGAAGTTTGGAACCTGGTAAGAAATATTCTTCGCTAATCCCTCACCTTTCCGTATTTTATTTTTTTGTTTAAAAAGGAAACGTTGTCCGACTATGTTTACAAAGAATGACTTGTTCTCGGGACGGGAAGTATTACGTTTAGTGCATCCGGAAAGCCCCCCACGCGGTTCAATGACGTAATCTTTCGAGGGTTGCAGAAATCTCTTTTTTTTCAACTTTTTTTTCTCTTTTTTTTTTCTGGGTGAGCCAGATGCTGGTTTATGAGTAGTAGTGACGACGTACAGTAATACCTTTTGGCGAAGTCATCCTGTTTTGAGGAAATACTGCTCCGGTTATTTTATTTTATTTTTTAACGAGTAAAATGAAGTAATTCGGAGACTTGTTGCTTTTCGCCGTGTCGAAGTGTTACATCAAAAACGACGCAGTTGTTCAGAAAATCCAGAGGAAATGTGATGTATTCATGCGAATGATTTCTGTAATGGATTTTTTTCGTTTTCTTTTGGAATCTTGGTAAAGGAGGAAGGTTCATTGAAAGTCTCGACACGATGGGGACGGAAAAATGGAAATGTAACCCGCAAGGTGTGCATTGAATTCCAATCGCATTGTGCAGTTGCAATTTTTTTTCCGCTGGGGAGGGATTTAACAATAGTCTTCATCGTTTGCAATCTTCTGCATTCTTGCGTATTTTTAGACTTTCAATAAATATAAGCGTGGAAATACTAGAGAGGGATGGCATTTCCTAGAAGCAACTATGCTTCGTACTACACCGAAATGTGAAATTCTAGACTATTCTTCAGCGACGTTCCTTTTAAGGACCAGCAGCTGGCTTTAGGTCAAACCTGGGTCACAGCCGACAGTCAATGTCAAAAGGTGTTGACTCATTCATTCATTCACGAGAAGCTATAATCTTTGCTCGAGATTATTATTTTTTGCGCTGGGGTGAAATGGATAGCCGAGCCAGTGACCTTTTCTTGGATAATAAGTCATGAAAAAACTTGAGTAACTAAAAACTAAAAAATGCGCACGTGTGCTTGAGGAATGATTTTCTGAGGGAATAGAAATTTTTTTCTTTTTACCCGCATAATTAGGGAAATTGTAAATTTTCAAGATGAAGAGAACAATTTTCGAAGATAGAAAACCTGATTTTCTATAGCAAATGTATTCAATTGTCAGGGTTAAATTTACCGCATGATGCAATTTAAAGTTGGACAGCATCTCTCTGTTGAAACAAACACAAGTAAACTTTCAAGCTAATTTATTATTCGTGCCGAAGTTTTTCTACGGAAAACTTGACGATTGCTTCATGTATCCGTAAACATCATTTTTGCCTTATTTTTTAATAAGAAAGAAAATTTACTGGAACTTTTGATGGCCAAAAACTCGATTTGTACTCAAGTCGATATACTTGATTATGTTTAGTCACAGAATTAAGCTTTTTCCATTGCTATTTTTTCCAACAATTAAGCTAATCAAAAGTCAGTCCACATTTTTTTTTAAAGCGCAGTAAAAATACAGTGTACCATAATGCAAAATTTATAAAGCATTCGCGTATCACTCAAGCTTGTGCGAATAAATACTCTGTAACCCTCTTCAGAGTTCTTCAGAAATCGCTTGATCCAGATTTCAACGAGACTTTATAATGTGCAAAATATAGAAGCTGTTTATTCTGTTGAATAAATCTTTTGTTGTTGGACTTTTATCCTTCAGCAAGCAAGTCAGGAGGCTTTCGACGGGTTCACAGAATATTAGCAGGCATGGAAATGCGGAAAATCAAGTTGCCATAATTCCTGGTTTTTTTTTTCTTTCAATTTTGCTCACCAAAAGTGGATAATTTCATAAGGGGTCCAGCACAGCAAAAACGCCACGACGATAATAACAGTCATCCTCAGGGTTCTCGCAGCTGCTCTTCCCACTTGACCCGAGTCATTGGCAATCCGCAAATCAACTGCTCGTGTCGTTCGCGTCGCTGTCGTCGACGTCGCTGTCGACGGAGACGCATTCCTCGACGCTGCCAATCGCTTGGACCTCGAACACAGCTTTGACAGGATGTTGAAGTAGGTGAAGACGATGACGAGCAGTGGCACAAAGTACATGACTGATGCGCAAAAGACCTGGTACGCGAGTTCCAGGGCCCGGGACGGAAAGGCGTCCATCATGACGCACTGGCGGAATGACGGGTATTCGGGGTGTGGCAGAACCCGGTACAAGAACAGCTGTTGAAGGGGGAGTGGGGGGATGGATCATGACGGGGGTCGATTGAGATTAATGACTGGTTTTCCGAGCGAGAGAGAGAGTAGAGTTTTAATTTA
Source organism: Notodromas monacha (assembly GCA_905338405.1). NCBI lineage: Eukaryota > Metazoa > Arthropoda > Ostracoda > Podocopida > Cyprididae > Notodromas > Notodromas monacha. The sequence goes on from CAJPEX010000283.1 coordinate 61,411, forward strand.
TCTTTTTTTTAAGGGGGAGGGGTTTGGTTTCATCCCATGCCGAATCTCACTCCCCCATTTGTTTACGCACATTTTTCAATTGGATACATTTTTACAACTTGTGATCGTTTTCCCTGGTTGAATAAAATATTTTTGGCATGAAGCGAAAATATCCTATATTATACAACAGAGTGGCATCGGTGTCACTTGCACATTTTGACCTTACTTAAATGTAAGCATTTTTGGAAACTGAAAATCTTGGTGAAAAGAATCAGAACTAATAAAGGCTTCAAAATTATTTGTAGAAAAAATTAACTTGAACCAATTAATTAGGTGAGAATATGTATGCTAGGGGCACCTAAAAAATACCAGTGCTCTGAATTGGTCACCCTTTTAAAAAATTTTGTCTTTTTTCAAGTCAGCACTTGACTTTGATTTCCTTGCCAATCACAAGACCTTGAAATTGAACCATTTCCGAATAAATAGCATGTCTTCAAGGCCATGAAATTAGACATTGGCAAAATGGTAGTAAATCTTTAATAAAAATGTAGTCTGATGTGAACTTTATAATTTGTGAGAGTGGAAAATGTTGATTTGTTCCGTGCTGCGACAAATAAATAGAAATTACTTGCAGATTTCACCAGGAGACTCTGACATGTCCCCGGCGGATTTTAATTTTTTTCCTTCCCAAAAAATTAAATTATATGGATTTTTTAGGAATTTTTCCAATTTATGTATGTATACTTTGATCAAAATATCAACTCTGAATTTTCTATCTTGTTAATTTTATCCCCAATCTCATCAATCTACTTTTAAAATGTGGATATTGAACATAATATGACCATATCCAAACGCACGTAGTAGTAAAATCGAATAAAACAGCCTGAACAACATTAGTGCGACATCTGTGGAACATACAAAATAATCGAGTAGTTCTGGACGTGATCTGCAGGAGTCGAAAGAATGCAGCAGACCATTCCTATATTTTTTGTGATGTGCTTTTCTGATTTTGAGGTTGAGTACTTATTGTAAAAATCATTTGAGGCGAAACAAAATAAATGTTTCTTTCATGCTGTGAATGGACGTAATGGTTTATGGACTGTCGAGTGCTAAAAATGTTCCATGAATAAAGGCTGGACGAAACGATTGCGAAGAAAACTTCGAGAAACAATGTAGAAATTGATGTTGCAATTGACGTGTTGTCATTTTTGTGAATAAATGATTGGAAACGCATTTCATCAGAGCTGATGATGACTAAATTCTTGATCAGGAATCATTAATTGTTACAGTGCTGATATATTTTTTTTTGGTTGAATTCATGAAAATCCGGAACCCCACAGAATTTTGATCATTTTGTCTGTTTCAAAATTCATTTCCGGAAAAGGGCCAATCCTCAATATTTCCCAATATAAGATTACCCTAGTTTAAATGTAATCCTACGTCAGAAACGACAGAGGAAATAACTTAATCCACCTTCTGAAAAAATTACTGTACAGTACTTGAGTTTTATTCGCAGTGATTTACGAAGTCGGAAGCCTTCAGGTTAATCGATTTATCGTCTGACCATGTTCCAATAATGGGATGATTGAAGATTAAAAGACTTTCACTCGGTGATAAGTTCTTTTGATCTCAGCTTATGGGCTTGAATTTTTCTTCAAGCCTTCCTCTCAAAAAGTAGCAGAGGTTTTAAACGTGTATCCGACAAGAAAATCTCTATAAAGCCGGCCCTTTTGGAACCCGGGCCCATGATCCCATACATTTTAATTAAAAACGGAAACTCAATTTTCAAGTAAGGCCGCGTGTAAAATTTATTCGTTTTTCTTGATCCCTTGCGAATCGACTACGAATCATTCTGGTTGACTATGGCTTTCCATTCCCATGCGGGTTTTCGTTTTTTTTTTTGCACTCATGCTGCGAAATTTACTGTAAAAAATAATTTACGACTTCCTGTTGAAAATTAATGCGTGCTTTAATGTGTGTATCATTTTTGGTGAGTCTGAGTAAATTTTGAATTGTTTAGGTAAGCATTACTGTAGTTTAATTTCACCTATTGAAGTTTGAGCACTCTTTCTTTATTTAAAAAAAAACACTGCAAATTGATCAACAGATTGGGGATTTGTTGAGGTAAAACTGCACGAGGTCAAGAGTTTCTGCGGTATTTATTCCTGTCAATACGTTCTTCAGAGAAGTGCAGAAAATGATTGAAGACGAAAGCAGGGCAGGGAATTTATTTTTTGTTTATTGTTTTCTTTCAATGTCTTATTTCGTGATGAATACAAGTGGAATGTACCTGAGGAAATGCAGCTAAAACGGCGACAATCCAGGCAACGAGAAGCATCCACTTGGCCTGTCTCTCGGCCCTCAGTTTTCTCAGCGGGTACTTGATGGTGTAGTACCTGTCCACAGAAATAACGACCAGAACCAGACTCGACAAGTAGAGGGGAAATGCCTTGAAGAACCCGGCCAGGAGGGGACAGGCCCAAGCGGGTCCCTGCCAGGTCACGGTGGAAATCCAGCCGATTTGCACCGGGATGAACACGAAGGTCACGCCCAAATCCGCGGCGGCCAAATGGAGCATCAACAAGTTGATGCGACTCCTGCGCTTTTTCCGGGCCAACATGAGGCTCACAAAGACGGTAGTGTTGCCAATGAGAGCCACGAGGAACAGGGAAACGTAGATGATTATCATTCTTTTGGCTCGTTCGTTGAAGCGGAATTCGGCTGGCAATTCTTGCTGACGATGACTGGAGTTCATCAGCACCGATTCTGCTTGGAGAAGCTCTGACACTAGCACAGTTTCTTCCTCCATATTTGTATTTTTTTCTTCACGGAAATCTGCAACAAAAACAAAGAAAGCAATGTTTAATGCATGGATTTTCAGCTTCTTTTTGTCGTTCTTGAAAAATAGGCAGGCACTTGATTATACGGTATTTAGTATGCGATTAAATTTGTGTTGAGAAGCTTTCAGCAGATGCTTTTCTTCAGCTCTGCTTTGGCAAAATTATTTTGCGGAACGAAATATCGTTGAAAAAACTTTTTTTCGGGTAACAAACGAAAATATGGAGTTCTTTAAAAATTATTGTGCATGTTATTCAAAGTGCAGTGCCACAAATTCAATTCAATTCTGCGGGGGAAGCTCTAAGCCATATTTTCCTTTAAACCTTCTACTCTGCACATAATCTCAAATTTGAATAATGGAACATGTTTTGCATCTGATTCGGCTTTCAAAGATCTTTTGAACTAAATTGGTTTTTTTGGTAGATGAAAGACTCACGTTACGTTTGCAATTTTTGCGGGGCTGTGAAGGAAACGTTAACCTTTTGTGGAGAATTGTCATAAATTATGCATTTGCAGAACTTTCCTGAATCCTTTTATTTTTTTGTACAGTTTCCGTTGTATGCAAAATAAAAGGCAAAATTTTGAAAAACATCTCCACCGGGGATGTTGTTTAACGTTTTGCGGAAGATATTTGAAATTCCGCCCAATTTTATGCAGAGGAAGTTCAAAATCATTTGAATCAAATAATTTTGAGTTAGTAAACAGCTTTATTTCGAGAAGAATAAATGAAGAAATGTATGCCAAATTTTGAGGCATGAGCATAAAAAACTGGAAAGATTTTTTTGAAAAATTTTTCAGCTCGTTTTTAATCCGCACGAATGGATGAGTACAATTTTTTTTATTTGGCTACTTTTCAAGTCATATTGCTAGTAAATTTATGTGGTACTCTCGGTGATGATTCTGATGAAATTAATTCACTCCGCTGTCGTCAATTTTACAATAAATCAGCCTGATGATGTATAATTGTCTGGACGTATTGCACTGTATGTCAATATATTTCTATATGCACATGTTAAATTCCTCTACAACGATTTTCTCGGTACAACGATTTTTGCTCCCATCTTTTTCTCTACCCATGTGGTATGAAATTCAAGGTAATAAAAAAATTGTAGATAATTTTCTCTTCAACAAATTCGAAGAATCATAAAAATATTTTTGAGAGAATTCTTTCTTCAAAGAAATTCAAAGAACTAGAAAATGTTGTTTCAGAGAGAATTTCGTTGTAAATAGAGTCCACGTGGGTATATATAATTTTTTTTTCAAACAATTGCTGACGAACGGTGAGGCAGATGCCCGAGTCCCCTCGGAACTGGAGTGAGGATCCTCGTTTCCAGGGGATCCTAGCTCCTCAAGGCTGATGGAAGTCCGTTGCGCAGCGCACCAACACCCTGCAGCAGCACCTGCTGTTTCTTNAGGCAGATGCCCGAGTCCCCTCGGAACTGGAGTGAGGATCCTCGTTTCCAGGGGATCCTAGCTCCTCAAGGCTGATGGAAGTCCGTTGCGCAGCGCACCAACACCCTGCAGCAGCACCTGCTGTTTCTTCGCCCTCCTGGCTCAGCAAATAACGGTCGCAATATCGTAGAACCAGCGCAAAAATTTTAATATTCTTGCCACTCTGTGCGTGTCTGTGTGTGTGTGTTCCCTGTGCACTCATTAACACACAATATCCTCTGGTCTACCTTCTTTTCTTCGCCAGTACATGTATATGTATAGGAATCCCAACGTAGCAGAAACTCCCCCCCCCCCCCCCCCCAAGATTGATGAAGTTTGAAGGAAATTGCCACGGGGATCCCATGTTGTTAATTTCCCGGTTGCTGGCATTCTCATGAATGTTTCTATTATTTGCCAAGGTTTTTTTCAGTTTATAGTTGAAAAGAAGAGACTTCGAAAAGAGAGTGTGGTGGAATTTGATTAGCGTCTAGCCATCTTAATTATTCAATTGAGTTTTCATGAATTTCATGAGACTCTTGAGAACATGACGCAGTATCCAATTTTGTCTTTTCGTATTTTTTTCCTTTCCTAATAAATATTCTGGGCATTTCCAAGTCTCAATTCAACATGATGTTTTATTTCTTATACTCATTCTGCAATCACTAGCAATAAATTTAATATATTAATATCATATGAAAACCTCTAGGTGGCAACACGCAATTTTCGTAGTTTAAGCTCAATGTTCTTCACAGAATTGTGTGCGATTTTTGCATTCTCTGCTGAAAAATATTTGACCTTCGATTGGAATATGGAATGGAATAATAAAAAAACTTGGGTTTTGCGAGTGCTCGATATACGAGGAATTCCCTAGCTACTTTTATGAGTTCGGGATTAATCAATCAGTACTGTAATTTTTTTAAACTTCAATTACAATTTCACAGTGGATAAAAGCGAAATATTTAAAATTTGTCAACGAGCGGAATATATCTCGAAAAATATAATTTATGGTTGAAACGATTAATTTGCAATTTTTGGATGTTGAGATTAACTTTTGAATGTTGGAACTTGGAATTTAAGAGGCACGCTGCGAGAAAAGTTTCAAAAATTGTTCAATGACATTTATCAAACAGAAATATTTTAAATATCATGGCTTTGAAATTTTTTCTGTTTTAAAGACGTCGGAAGAAAAGCACTCAGCAAAAGCATTCATGTGTAGTTTGTTCCGGTCTACTCCCAAATCTGCACAACAGTTGAAAAACCGGAATTAAATTAGAATTAAGGGAATTTTATTAATTTTACTAAACCTTTGCATTGATTTTATTTTTTTCGCTTTTTTCCTGTCGTCAATTCTCATACTGCAATTTGAAATCTCTGATACTGTTTCAAAAGGAATATCTTTCATCACGAAGGGATACTATAAAAATTTAACATCTTGAGTATTGCGGTGGATTTCTGCGCTAGTTCGAAGTATTTAAGACGTTTTGAGCCGAGAAGGAAATTTTGCGATGAAATTCTGCGTCATTTGCTATCTCATTTTAAAAACGAGATCTGAACTTGTCTTCCCACGACCCGCTTTCCAATTTATCCAAAACAGGATTGAATTTCGCTGTGATTTTTCAACGAAACTTTTTGCTCGTCTTTCTGGATAGAAACCATTATTACGAGGTTGTTTGATTTTTTTTGTCGAGTTCCTCGGGATGCGCATTCTGACGAAGGTGCCGCAGGCGGAGTCATTTCATCTTCTCTCTGACGCTTTTGAAATACACGCAAGTCGCCAGCAAACATTCTCTCCGCACTCTGAAACTCCTCTTGAAATGTTTTCTGTTGGGAAAACCCGGGGATTTTCGGGAAAACGAAAGCTTCTTTGATGGAATGCCGTGATGACGAAGCGACATTCGAATCCCGACGAGCACAGGAGCAAAAAAATAATAATCCAGAACGCTACTTTCTTTTTTTTGTTGCAAAAAATAAGTTCTTCATTGTAAGTCGAGCAACACAAAATGCACATTCATGAATTTTCATGAAAATATTATATACACACATAACAAACCCGTGGCAGAAAATTGAAAAAAAAGAAGAATCAGCGCATCTCCGTCCGTGATTTTTTTGCGAGCAAAAGTCTCAACGCAGGAGAAATTCTGCGAAGGTCGTAATTGGGGTTGAAATCTGGGTTAATGGCACTTGACTCGTAACCCAAGGGAAGCATCAACTTGCGGTTCATTTTCCCAATCCTGTCGAAATAAATTTCAGGCATTAAAAGAAGCCGACAAAAACCCCGTCGTGACAGTGTCAAAGGAAAAACGTGCATAATTCAAACTAAAGATGACTCGGATAACGGACGTCTCGCCTTATACGTTTATTCGCAAAATGTACTTGAAATGATACAAAATTTTCACCGAATAAATTATAAAAAGAAATGCTTATCGTTCTAAAGCTTCTAACTTTTAAAAGATTTGGTCATCAGCAATATTTTTTCGTGCGTTCTAAGGCTTCTTCAATCCTGAAATATGTTAAGATTTGATCTTATTTTAATTTGAAAAACGTTCTCATTTAGTCAGCAATATTTTTACATGTTCGAAAGCTTCTTCAATTCTAGATTATGTTGGGAAGTGCTGTTTTCGTTTTCAAAACATCTAAATTTTCTGATTTTATAGAATGGGTGAAAAACAGTTATTTTCATAATTTATTTTGAGACATTTTGACATGCTGCAAGGGCTTTTTGGGATTGGAACCAAAAATCAAAAATATATAGCTTTGGATTATTCAGTTGATTTTCTTTCTTTAAATAGAGAAACCCAGTATAACTGATTAAGTCCATTAACCGAAGCACAACTGAACTTCTCCCTTCTAGCATTTTTTCGCTAAGAAAATTCTTCTTTCAATTCTTAAATTTATTCTTAGTCATTGGAAAAGGGGAAAAATTAATAAAATACTCACATTCCACTGGTAACCCTGTTGAGGAATTTCCAGTAGCTGGGCTTCAAGTGCTGTGGTTCCAAAACGGCGGCATGAAAAATAACTGCGCAGGAAATGGCGTAGAGTAGTTGGGTTCCACCTGGGATTCGAAGGCCTTGGGCAAGGGGTCCTGCCGGGAACTTCCCGCAAAGATGTTCCCAAGCGGCTTCCACTAGACGCCATGACACATGTGTCACCACAGAGCTTGATGGAAAAGCCAACATGGCGGCGCCGGCTGTGAAGCCAGCCATGCTTTCTTTGGTACCACTTGACAACCGAATGGATGATGCCTCCAACGCGCTTCTTGTGATCTGTAATTATTGAAACATATAACTTGAGAAACTTGATCATACAGTATTCTGAAATTAAAATAAAAAATATTTCAACTAAGTTTTTTTTTTAAGTCCGCAATGTAAAAAGTCATTGATTGTGTCAAGAAGTAATTAGCAAAGTCATGGTTTCATCTAAAGAATATTGCATGCACAAATTCATTGAAATATTTGTTGAATTTTTCTTGAGGACCTTTAAAAAAAATCTCACCCACAACACAATTAAATTTTTTTATTTTATAACACCTTTTTTGATTTTTTAGGAAGGATGAACTAAGAAGCAGATGATTCAATAAGGCATGGAATACAGGAGGTGCCCCTCAATTTGACCCTAATCGATTGCTGGACTTGAGTAAAATTGTAAGTCATTATTCAATGAAATGTTTTCTACATTGTATTTGACTTTTTGTACCTCAATGCGGTCAAATTGCGTGGCAAAGGTCAAATTTCACATTGACCTCCCACCAAATTTGACCGTAAAATTGCAGGGTGGACAAATTGTGGGGTGATTGAATTTCAATTTACCCCCTGTATGATATAATTTTACTTGCAGCGACATCTACTCATACTGAAACCAATATTTATCATGATGGACAATTTTAAAATGTCTCTGTGGGTGTTTTTGGCAGGAAAAGGGCTGAGAAGTATATTTCATCTGTGAGCCCTAATATGTTAGGAATTTTTTTGGAGATTAAATTTGCACAAACATTAAAAATTTAATTTTCAACTCAACACCTATAGCCAACGGATGGAGTAAGCACAATATTTTGAGAATCATTCACGTGATTCTTGGAAAACCTTTCAGCTATAATTGAAGCGTTTCTCTGAATTTTTCATTCATATTTCTGTCACAAAAAGTATGACATTGTGCACAAAATTCGTTGCCTTTCAAGCAGAAGATACGCATTTCGAGGTGCATTGTCCTGGCTTCTGCTAGAAATTCCTGATGCCTTCCCTATGTGCTGAGTGTGACAGAAGGGTTGAATGTATACTATGTTTATTCTTGTAGAATAAATTGACTGTACGTCTGTATTTGACGTAGATCCTTCATTTGTGCACAAGTTTTCATTCCATACGATGCTTAGAATTGCCTTAGAGGAGGTGAAAGGTTCGCATCTGGGAGTGAATCTGAATGCTTCTTGAGTCTATGATCAATTTAGTTTTCTACAAGAGATGCACGTGACTCGTGATGAAGAATAAATGCATTTTTTGCCTGTTTCTTTTTCCTAATTTAATTAGATTTAGGTCACATGCGGGTTCAGGCAATCTTGGATCTTTTTTTATCATGGTGAAGAGCGTCGCGGTTTAGGTGAAATATTTGCTGGATGCTTTTTCCGAGGATAAACTTTTTTTTTCTTCTCGGTCCATGGATATAAATTTGTATGCGAGAAGCTTTGGCAGTCCAAGGCCTTTTGTTTGAAATTCCGAAAACAATTCAAGTGATAAAATATTGAGGGCTTACAATGCGTAAGGTGTCATTAAAATTTGCGGCGAATTTCGCTACAGCGTATTTTGATCCAGAGTTGGCAAGTTTTTCAATAAAACGGTTTTCATGCAATTGGGAACATGTTACTTTAGCTTTTGGACTGTCTTGAAATTTTAAAAAGGTTTAACATTTAGCAGTTGAATTTATTTCTTGACTGTCACTGTGTGTATTTCCTACTGTTTCTACGTCAATTCCGTACAACGAAGGGAGGAAGAAAATAAATCTGGTGTTCAGGTGAATGATGAATATTTATGTTGAGGACAGAAGTCTCCAATATAGTTTAGTGTCAAGTGTTAGATAAATGAAACAAGTTAATCAGTCTGGGACAGGACCGGGATTACTTTGAGGAATTCCTAGTTCAAGAGTAAGATATATTTTGGGAATAAGCAAATAAATGAATAACAACTCAACCAGCTTGGGACTGAATAACTTGGAATAAACCCACAGCTGAATTGCAACTGATCTAATGAGAGAGTATGAGGATGCGGCTTATATAATATTCTCAATAAATAACCTTCATAAGGTTTTACTATTCCGATGAAGACAAGAAAAAGTAATTGTCAAGGATGCTTCAGTGCCAGGCACATCCTGACACAATAGCAGGTACCAGGATGTGCCTGGCACTGCAATTTTGAGGAGGGGAGGATATTTCTATGAACTTTAGGTATTATATTGTACGTTAGCGTGCATGCCCAACAGTTTTCATCTGTGAGAATAATATCTTTGATTGGAAAGACACTCATAAGGTGAGTTTAGTAATTTTTTGGAAGCTTTTATGGTACAGGCGAACCCCTTTACTAAGTCGAATTTTGAGAGACCATTAAAAGATTCGAGTTGGGGAAACAAGCATATTTTTTAGGGTTGAAAAACGAAGAATTGCAGGATATTGTAACTGGGGAAATCTCATGCCTCGAATTGGGTCTTGAATTAATTTAAAGGATGCTGAACTTCAGTGAAGCAAGGGGATCATTTTCGAAATTAGTCTTTCACTTCCTTTCAAAACACCTAGAATTAAATAATTATCACTTTTCTCTTTCCTGTGTCAATGAAATTGTAACCAAAAGGCCGCCAGAAAAATTTTACTCTTAGAGTTTCATATTCTTTTAAGTCATAAAGTTTTTTTTAATGCATCTCAATACTGACCGTGACTCAAAAAAAATAGTTTGCATAGGGAGGTATTCAACTTGCAGAGGTTCGAGAGTTATCGAGGCTGAACAACTGTATTTCCCTCTGCTGAAAACCTCTTCAGGTAGTTGCCAACAAGATTTAGAAAATGCATAAAATAAACAGCGGAGAATTATTCGGAAGAAAGGCTTTACTCACTCTGTAGAGGCAGGTGAAAGCTCCGAGGAAAATGCCAAGCCGGGAAGTTTCCGGGCTGATGAGCAGCTTGATCACCGTACCCGGGTTCCTGAGAACCCTCGAGGGGTTTCCTGCCAGTTTCAGTCCCAAGCTCACTGCAACCCCTGCGAGGAAGGGCCTTGCGAAACCCTGGCAGAATAAAAGGGAATGAAAAAAGAAGATCAATCAAACTGAACGATATTCACGAGTCCGAGTTCTCCCAATTTCCTGGGAAAATCTAATTTGCTGAAAGCCCGGTGTTTTATTTTTGAAAATTAATAATCGAGTTATAGGTGGAAAATCTCTTGGATGCCCATAAAACACGAATATATTAGAGTTGAAAAATAAAACTCTCTGGCGGAAATTTAATTTATTCGCTTCACTGTAGGAAGAAGAAAATGTCTCTCTGGAAGAGTCTTTCCAAAAGACTTTTCATATATTCAATTTATATATATTTGTAATCCATGAAATTAAAAGCGAAGAATTCTTTCGAAAGGGTTTAAATTGTCAAGCAAAAACTTCTTTTCGTCCGGATTTACCAAATATATATAAACAGTACTGTACTCACTGTGACACAGTAGCTGAGGATCTTCCGAAGATCCTTAGGACGGGGATCTTCTTTCGGCAAAGCGGATTCGTGTTGTTGCTTCTCCTCATTGTTGTTGCTGACTGTGCAGTCCATGTCAAGGACGGGGTTTAAACTCTTCCTTCTTTCGTCTGGAGGATTTCCTCGGACAAATCTAGAAAGAAAAAAAAACATTCTTGTATTTCACAGTTGAACGAATCGTGGATTTTTTTATTTTTTCCTTTACCTCAAGACTGCTGTTAGGAGCCCGTGATTCAAAACCCCGTTGTTCAATGCATACATTGCAACACCCGACAAAATTGCAAATGGGAGAGTCCATTTTTTGCTGTCTGCTTTTGGCAATCTCATGCCTCTGGCTGACGTCATTCTGAGCAGGGTTTCCGTGGACTGTGGAGAGAAATAAGTGGATTTCTTTTTATTGGGGGATCCAAAGCCTATTTCTGCGGATGAAATCAGATCAGCTTTTTGATCAATCATTGCGTAGGACATTAATCAAGTTCTCGGATTTTTAGAGGAAGAGAGAGAGAGAGAGAGAGGAATTGAGTCGACAAAATACAAGAATTTGAAGAGATGAATGCTTTCATGATGTGTCATGTGTGGGAAGGTTTTACCTAGGAATTAACCCAAAGCGCAGGGTTATTTCTTTAAATGAAGAAAATATAGTTATGCAATTCTGTTACTGCAGTCCGTGTTTGTTGAGGCGCAAAATCCTTGAAACTAAGCGCTCGAAGCTCAATGTATTTATTATTTAACCTGTTAATCCACGCAGAAAATCGTAGCCGCTATAAAATATATGAGAACATTTTTTTTTTTAATCCGAGGACGAGTTTCTTTCAGATATAAGTCAACGGAAAACAGAGAAAAGGGATCTGTTTGCAACTAAACTTATGTATGTTGCAAGCCACTCAATCCTTTGAGCACGATTACGTTTATTTCAATATGGGTTCAGATTTGTTTCATCCTTATTGGGTATTTTGTCATCAAACATCGTATTTATTTTTTAGCTTGTCGTGGATTAGACTATCAAAACTGCAAAATTACACTCGACCTTGAGATGAAAATATTCTTCTTGCGGTGAGAATATTATTCCTAAAGATTTCATCATTTAAACGTACTGCAAATCTCGCGGTTCTTTCATTTGAAAGATTTTTCGTATACAGTATTCAAGGTGTTTTTGTCATTCATTTTTATGAATAGAATTGGTTTCAACACATATATCTAATCAAAAATTCAAAAAAAATCAGCATTTCACTTTACAGTATTTCTGTGTGTATAGTTAATAGATCTCGTTGTGATTGTATGAATGTGACGGACTTTTGAAAAATTCCTTTTTTCAAAAAGCGTGGTGGAATTTTTTCTTGAAAGAATAGGTCTAGTGCTTCGTATTGATAAAAAAATCGTATTAGGTAACGTGCATTTCGGAATTTTCTGCAGGAGATGATGAAAATTAATTTGCAGTTATTGTTTTTGCAATGAGAACCTCGGAATTCGAGGCGTTGGTGGAGTGATTTTTCAGAAAGTGTCCTTGTTTTCGTGAATTTAATATAAGGGGATTAGCTGTTCGTTTTATTTTCCCTAATATATGATGATTTATTAAGATTGTTTGATTTAATTGGAAGCTGGCACAGCGGAAACTATGCGGAATGGAACTCCGACCACGGGGAACCCGGGGATTAATTCTGGATTCTTGAACCCGTAGAACCCCTGGCAGGATTTTCTGCTCTCGTTGACGGATCAACTGCGAGTTAGAATTAATCCTTTTGTTTTGTTTTTCTCGTGAGAAAAATTGAGTAGAGTATCAACACTTCTTGTTGTTCACATTTTATTTCCTGGCCTTGTGCTGCTGAACACGTGACAATGAAAAAGAAAAGTCCTCGTTGAACCTTCGAATTAAATCCCCCGTAAACGATTCCACGCCGTATATATTTTCTCAAGTTTTTCTTCTTTTTTTAATATATACGCCTCTATTCGCTGTTCTCGGAAATCAAACGGGGCTTTTCCTCTTTGTCTTTTAATGCAATGGAACCTTTAGAAACTTCTCTTCTTTTTTTTTAGAAGGAGATTTTTTTCATTGAATCCGATTTATTTTTCCCGAAAGCACCAGGGAACTCGTTTGAGAGCAGTGTTTCCTTGGCTCTGACCTCACGAGGAAATTCAGCAGTTTCGAAAGAACTTGATTGAAATTTGTTTACATGTGTGCGTGAGAAGTATCGTAGGATTTATTTAACATAAAAAAATATTGACAACATCTTTCGTGTCGTCGGGAAAAACTTGCAATGAGTAAAATAAGAGAGAGTTGTTTTACACGGAGTTGAATGATTTTCAACTCGTATGATGATTCAAACATTAAAATAAAATTAGCATTGCCATATATTTCTGTATGCAGTTTTTATTGGAACTGGACGAAATTGCATGAATTTGACGGACTTTTGAACTTATCTTCGAGATATCTTGAAAAACTTGAGAGAATTTTTACTTGAAAGAAAATGTTTAGTTCATCATCTATACTCTGCTAATTATAGTAATTGGATGGCTGATCGCGTGTAATGTTTAGTGTTGAGCTTTTGAAAATTATTTTCATGGGGATTTTAAAGCATTTAAAAGTTTCACGCCCGGAATCAATCTCAGAACTCCCGAAATATTTTAGCGTCGCGCTTGAAAGTTCATCGTTCCCTGACTCATTGAAATTAATGAATGTTTATTTTACTGTATAATGTTTTAAAAAATGCATATGTATAAGGGAAAAATGCTTACCACGTTGAGAACGTAGAATGCGAGCATTTTTTGCCTTTCTGGGCTTTCCACGCATATGGCCAACAGACTGGACACGAGTCCAGACAGCCATGATGTTTCTGACGCCTTCATCCCGCCTCGCAGCTTCCTGTCAAATTATGACCGAATCGATAAATGGCACAACACATTGATGCACTCGATGGGTTTTTGGAAAGTATTCGAATGACTATCGACTCGAAAGAATTTTTGGGATAGAGCGTGAATTTAAAAAAATATTTATGTGTATCAGATTTTTTTTAACTCTTGAAAAAACATGCGTGGTTATTCTCATCGTGCGATACGGTATTGGGTCAATTTACCCCTGAAATTTTCAATTCACAATTTTTTTCAAGAATTGTGCTTGTTTCTATGGACTAATTCTTCAAACCAGCACGAGCCTCTCGTTCATTTTCCTTAATCAGTGTCGTGATTTTGACTATTTTCGCTCGGAAATTTAATACTTTAGGGCTGCATTCACATTCGGCATCGCCAACGAAATATATAAACACATGTACTAAGTATAAAATCAGGTCAGATACATCTTTACTCAGAGAATTTTTCAATGCCGAACTTACTGTTTAGCAATAATTGGACTCCTTGAAAATTTTCTAAATCAATCGACGTTCTAATTACAGTATTTTTTCTTCAATTAATTAACCTATTCTGTACTACATTCAATTTCGATCTCGGTGAGCGAGTTTTGATAAAGTTGCGAAGCAAGAATTGAACCCCTAATCCAACAAACCTCTAGTGAGTGGAACTTGAGATTAGAAAAACTTTCTTATGAACCCACTTACAGTACATCCGAGATGACTATGTAATCATGATTTATTATGCGTTTGTAAAAGATCAGGAAGGTTTTTTTATGGTTCTTTGGTGTTTTCTACGCTTTTCTCCCACTTTCTTTTAGCTAATGAGCAAACGGAAACACCATTGACAAAGGTTCAATTCAATTTTTATCAATTATTTGTTAAAATGTGGCTATTTCGGTCACTGCGAGTTAAAATTGAAGTTTAGAGAAATCTTTATGAAAGCGAGAGCGGGTGAAAAAAATGCATTTTATATGAATAATATTTATGAAATTATTCATATAGAATACCATATTAGCTTGAAATTTTTCAGAAATTATGAATGAATGAAATACTAGTTTGAAAACAATTTCACGAACAGCAAAAGTCCGTCTGACTTCGACAGAAGCTGGGGAAGAAACTATTGACCTTCCTTGGAGAAATTTACGATGTATTGTATATGATTTGAAAGCAGTGAACAAATAATCGTTGCAATTTTGAAAATTGTGCTCACCCCAAGACGCAGAAACAGGCGATAAATGCGGATGCGTTAATGCTGAGAAACGCGCTGGACCGAAGAGTGTTTTCCAGCGTCCTTTGCAGAATTTTTGCAGAAATGCGGCGCCTTTTCACCAACGCCGACACAAGGTAAAGGACGCCGTAAATCTTGACACTTGACACGGCGGCGCCGGCGCCTAAACTTGCGGCAGATCCGAAGCACGACGGGTTCCAAGTGTGGCCCACATCGTAACAGGACAAAACCCCGCCGCGTTCTAATTTACTCACAGTTGTCATGACTTTTCTCTTGTCAAATTTCCTTTTTTTCTTCCCGAGATTTAAATCGCAATGATCCAGAGAGAGATTGTAAAAAAGCACGCTTGGGTTCCTAGCTTTTATATTCGCTGGGGCAAAGAGAGAAAATTTTCGAAAAATCGTGGAAAATTTCTTGCTTTGTCACATTCTCAATTTTCCCGCTCCCCGACTTTTTTCCCCACCCAGGGGAAAAACCGGGATTGTGACTCAGCAAATGGATTTTTTTTGGTTTTTAGTCTGCCCTAAGCAGTATTTTCCGCTATCGAAGAAAGCCTTGGATGCAAAACTGCCCCAAAAAACTCAAAATCCCGTTTCTTTCTTAGTAATTTTTCAAAGAAAATCCCACAAGTTGAGGCCATTTTCTGCTTTTGAATAAACAACATTTTCGTGATATGAGTTAAATTCCACGGATGAAACAGATTATTCTTAAATGTTGAGCCGGTTTGGCTTAAAGTGTTGTAATTGCTGGTTTATTATTTAATGAGCGATCCAAAATGAAATACATCGAGCGTGACGCCGTGTATTATGCAAAAATTAATAAACCTTGAAATTTTGCACAACTTTCCAGACAGGTTTGTCTGAAGTTAGGCTTATTTACGAACACATCATTCACAGTAAACTCTTCTGGAATAGTTTTTAATATCGTATTTAAATCCCGCCTATTCAACTGATTATTTGGTCGGTTAAAAGCCCTGTTTAGAAATACAGCACTTGAGCTTTTAGAATATTTTCATGTACTATTGCTTTTTCAATTTACTAGAAATCATGCGCTTCAATCTTTCATCCTGCTTCCCGCAATGTTGAAAATGTTTCCGTGAAAAAAATATAAATTAATGTTCTCCCAGGCTGAAATTCATTTTGAAAATGAAAAATTGGCAAAGAAAAGGGCGCAAGTTCAGATATTCATGATGGAAATTTTTAATCGGATGCAAATTAAATTTAAATCGCCGAGGGAGTACCTTTGAAAGTTAATTGCGGGACGTAAATAACCTCGAAGAAATCAGGTTGTTGCGTAACATCGTATAGTGGTTTAGGTTGTCAGAAAGTCAAAGGCCTGTCAGTCGGGAAATTTGCATTCCCAACTTTGTGTCATTCTCATATCGAAAACGTCATGGTTGGAATTTCCCTGGATTTCCGGTTTATACGATCCCGAAATCCGAAATTGATCGAAAGCTTGCGTTTGTGATGATGCATGTTGTTTCGGATCTAGTCCACTCCTGAAAACTCATCATGAAGTTGCGAAACTGCGCCAAAAAGTGTGCCAAGTTTATTTTATCTAAAATTCCCCCAAAAGTTAGGACCAGAGTTTCAAGGCTAAAATCGACACCGGAATGAACACAGCAAAGGTAACTAAGGTTCTTTCAAACTTGAGTCCCTCCAACTCTGTGTCCTCGAGTCTCCTGCAACACGTTCCATCTGGAAAGGACATAATTTGGTTGCAGTACAGATTGAAAATAACCTGGACTTCCATTTCTAGCAACGAGTGCGCCGGGTGCAAGTAATCCCTGTCCAGATGTTTCAGGGATCCTCGGATCCCTCTTTTTATTAGCCTCGTGTTACTCCAGACTAAGATTCTGTCGTTATTGAAGGACTCCACTGTTTGTTGCGCGATTTTGTTGAAGGCTTGGAAATGGGCATCTGTTATGTTTTTGTGTCCAGGTGGGGGCTTTATTGTATCACTAGGTTGCACTTGAAGTTTCCATAAAATAACTGAGCTTGGGTATCGAGACGCCATTTTGTTGAGCCAGGACGCCATTTGCTTTCTGAAGGCCACCATGTCTGCCCCTTTCATGTTCCAGAATTCCATCATGTACCAAGCACCACCAGAGGCTACTATTAAATCAGGCTGGTTCAATAAAGGTTTTACCTGCAAAAATTTCAAACTTGTGTAACAAAAATTATACAGTATACAGATTTTTATGATTATTCCTAGACTTCAGCTCATATCATCTGTTGTAAAGCGTCATTTTCTCAACCATATGTAAAATAAAAATATATGAAAAAAATATCTGCATCTATATATACACATTTTTATATGTATTAAACCATTTGATGTTTTGCAGAAAGATATTTTTTAAATAAAATGCGTTTATTTTTTCCCCTATGTAAATAAAGTGAAACTGGACTTATAGTAAAAATGTTGGATATTAAGTACTGAATAAATTTTTGTAGCAATATTTTTGAAATTAATGCCTGGAGACACTTTTTAAATTTTACCTGCGCACATATAAGATCTTGATTTCCTTATACAGAATTATTTAAAATGTTTTCTATTGTTTGAAAAAATCAGTGATTTTCTGGGGGAAAAATCCTTGGCCACCACGTATGTCAATGATGCATTCTTTACTTGTATCAGCAGATCATCATAACTGTACTTATGCAATGCAAAAATCCTTGTTTACCTGAGGAAAGTTTGAATTTTGATACAAGTATGGCCTCCAAAGAAACTTGATCAAAGTTTTGGATTCTTTGTCATACGTTGACAAATCAGTTTGCATCACTGATCTTCTCCTGTCTGAAGTCAAATGTCCAGCAAAAAGCTGGTAAGCATCTCTTGCTCTCGAGTCGCCAATGAAACCAATGTAATTAATCTTTTTTGTCTGGTTTGCCGAGATTCGCAAACACTGTTTCATTTCGGATGCTGAGTAGATATGCATTGAACACCCTCTAGGAGTCCAGATGTTTTTCACGAATTTTCCTGTTTGCAGAAGTAGTTCACAGGTGTCGCGAGCATCGCTCATCCTGCGCTGCACTAGCATCAGTTCCAGGAACACGCAGTAAGGGAAAACTATCATACACAAGACCTGTTTCACAGTCACATGGCTGTTTATCATTCCTGAAACAAACATTTGAAGTAAACAACATTGATGTAAACATGAACAAATATTCTTGAATAATTTTCAGTGAAATTCGCCGATATTTTTTCGCTTTTTTGGTGTAACCTTGATGGCGGTAAGAGTTTTTTTTAGGACCAGCACATCGTGAAAATTGGCGTAGGAGCTGCTAAAAGTTCAGGAAATGCGTGATCAACTATTACTGTGTTTTGAATTAAACCAAAATATTCATGGAATAACCTTTGCAAATCGCAGTGAAAACAAATCACGAGTCTTTGAATTAAAATTCACTTTGCTAAAAAAAATGAAGCTGCAGGTTTCAATTTTTTTCAACGAAAAGACGGGTGTGACCTTGTTTGAATTTAGCTTCCCAGGATTCATAATTTTTACATTTCAAAACTGAACCGTAATTTCCTAGCTCATCTCAAAAACCGCATACCCTCGAATTAATTTGGACGGCGAATTCATTTTTCAATCAAAAAACCTCAGGCTATTACAAACTTTAGAGATTCAAAGTTTGGACTCAAATTTTAATTTTTTTAAATTTTTGAAACCAGAATTATCTGTGATTATCTTAGAATTTTGTTCTCTTTGATTTTTCCTTTGTAATATCAGCAATATCTTCTGGAAATGAGCTTAATGCCTTCAGAAACTTATTAAAAATCTTGCTTTTGAAAAAATTGCGTGAATGGCAACGAGAAAATATTGATGGATTTTAAATGCTGCCACAGGAAAAGCAATTCCAAGAATAACACCTGCAACATTCCTACGACCTTTCAAAACATTCTTCAGCCCCGTGGTGCAACACGTGCCATCGATAAATTGCATCAATTCATTGCAATAAATATTCAGTATCATTTGCGTCTCCACGTCTGAAACTCCCACGGTTTCATGCGCATAATCCCGCCAAATGACGCGGTTTACACGCTTCAATTCTGCAGTGACTCGAATTCCGTTGTCCCAAACAATTATGTTCGGAATCGGCGAGAGCAATTCTTTGGCAATTGAGTTTATCTCGGCCATGATTGCGTTTGTGTTGACAGGAAAAGATGGCGGTGGAATGTGACGATGACTGAGTCCCGACGCGAATTTCCAGATGATCAGTGTCGAGTCGGGGTCGGTCCATCGGGTCAAATTGGCAATCCAGTGCAAAAGGTCTCGCCGAAACGCCGTGGTTTCTTTGCCTCGCATGTTTTCTGGTTCCACATACCACAGCCCAGACCTTTTCAAATTTTTTAAAACACTACTGTATTGATCATGTTGTGTTTTTCAGTTAAATTGTAATGAATGCATTCACATTTTGCATTCAGGGTAAATTATTTTGCATTAGTAAGATTATAAATGTTTTGCAACGTATACCAGGAAGACTGATACTCAGTGATTGCTACTCTTTTGAAAGTACAGTATAGAATCTCGGTATAACGAACTACCGGGAAATGAATAAAAATTGGTTATAAGGAAAAAAATGTATATTGAGATTCACAGGTTTCAACACAGTTTACACCAAAATTTTGTGAAAATGGGTACTAAATACTGAAGTTCCTCGGATGAATTGAAGAGGAAAATTATTTTTACTATTTAGTAAAGTACTTTACTTTCACTGAACTCGCCTTTCTACAAAAATGCGGTTTTTTTTAACTTTGAAATAACAATGTACATGTGGAAGAAATATTTCTGTCTGAATCAACTTAGTCATTCATACTGGTTTTTTTTTAATAAAGAAACGTTAATTTTTTAAAGGAATGCATTATATATATTCTGAAATTGAGCTAAAAATTTCCAATAAATATTTTACGTAATTTCCTTAACCTCAAATTTATCTGCAGAAAGTGTTGCATCTTTGAAGTTTGAATGCTGCACCGATTCAATTTTTTTTATCTTTCCGCAATTTATGGAATAATGTCCATGGCTTTTTCACGGAAGGATGGCCAACAATTTGTTATACTGAGGTTACAGCCTAAGAGGAGTTTGTTAAGAGGACATTTTTATAAAAAACTGATTGGACCAAGGAAAATATCGTTATAACGTCTTGTTTGAAATGGAATTTCACTGCATAAAATACGACAGTCCAAATCGTGATGCTAAAAATTCCCGAATAAATCTTTACAAACTTTTCTTGACAAACTGTCTCACCCGACAATGATCAGAGTTGGCTCAAACGGATATTCGTCTCTTTGCGGAAATCCCCAGACCCCGGAAGCGAAACTGCGCCAAATAAACTCCACAGTCAAGGGATCCGAGTGAAAAGAAGAATTGGCGTGTATGTGCCAATCCAGTTGCCACTGTCCGAACATGTGCACAAAAACGTTGTACAAGTTCCTGACTCTGGAATCCCCACTGAACCCAATATAGTTGCCCTGGCTCAACTTGAGAGACTCGTTCATGCAAATGGCTGCTTCCTTGGGTGAGTACCAGTGCATTGAACATCCGCAGGGTTGCCAGCGGAGATCCGAGGTCAGGTGCCCTGTTTGCAGCAGCCACTGACAAGAATCTGATCTACATTATTTTTTTTAATAAGGATATAAAGCTGAGACAATTATTTAATCAGCTTCGAGGGAGTAATTGAAACATACCCATGTAAGTGTGTGTGCCAAACATCATTTGCCAAGTAAACTGTGGCCATTGGGAATAATATCCAACCCCAAGCTTTCAGCAGCAATCGAAGAAGTCGCTCCAAGCGTCTGAAAATTAATGCTTGCCTCCTGAAAACTTAATCGTATTCAGTATTTTTTTTTTAAATTGCTCAGAGCTCAGAAAAGGTGTGATGAAAATGGCGGACTCACCTCGGTTCCACTCTATGAATTGAGATCCCACTTTGCACCATTGTCACAAAATAATCACATTTTAGGTTTCCCTGATGGAAAAAAATTGGTCCTTTGTGGTCAAACAAACAATAAAAAGCACTCGTTCAATTTTTAAAAATGATTTTCAGCTCGAGTAGCAACATGCAAAAGCTAACTAAAACTTTTTTCACGGAATAAAGTTATGAACTTTGTATTATCATAAAGAATTAACGGTACGTCTTTATTAGCGTTTAAGATACCTGTACTTTATTCCGGTAATCACACAACACACAACATGTTTAAACATAGCCTAGAGTTTAGTCAAGGAAATGGAACATTTGAAGAAAAAATGGCACTATTTTCCAATGTTATTTTTTGCACAGTTTCTTTCTTAACCAAGGAAAATTGTCTGGATGGGGAAAAAATGTATGGCTACAGCATACTGTATTTCAGTTTTCAAGAAAATGTATATGTCTAATGTTTGAAAATAACTTTTAGCATCTCATCTTAAAACTATCTTTGTTAATTTGGAAAAGAGTGCTTTATTACAGCATTTTCATCCAAAAATAATATTCTTTTAATTACCATGCAGGAATAATCTAAAATCTATCGACACTAAGGTGTGCCAATTCGCTTGTCCCACAATATGTTTCATTTTGCCTGACGAAATTCTGGGCCATGTTTTGATCATTTCCGAAATAAAAATTACAATGTTTTCCATTGTGACTTTTGCATCGTTTTTTTTTTCTCAACCATGGAAAACATTTTGGATAGGCGCATGAAATTTCTGCCTCTGGCTTGTTTTTAGGAAACAGAGAAAGCAAATCAGGTTTTCTATCCAAAAAATAAAAATCTGAATGAAGATTAGAAAAATGAGATCCTGAAGCATCATTTATGAGGAATGAATTGATTTAACTACGAATTATCAAAACTTTTATTGAAATCATCTTCCATAATTTCTGTGAATGTAAAATAATTTGAGCAATTAATTGTGCTCAACACGACGCACTCCGCTGCAAAAATGTGAAAGCTTTCACCTTCAGTGCTGATCGAATCACTGCCAGTGAAACAGTCAACAAAAGTAAGCTCATGATTATTGGCAAAACGGCAAAAGTTGAATGTCCGAATCCCTTGTTACAGCACAGGTCATTACCAGTGCTGGATTCCAGCACTTTGTTGCAAACCAGGTTCCACACAATTTGAGCTTCATATTCTTCCGAAGCGAATTTAGTGTGAGCCGCGTCTCGGTGTGTGAGGAATCCCTTGGTCATTAATGAAGTAATTAGACTCTCGGAAGACGACCAGATAATTATCTCTGGGAATTCGCGAGTCAGCACTTCGATCGCTGCTGCGTTGAATTCCTTCATCCGCGGGTTCGATATAAATGGGAATTTGGTGGTGATTGGGGGAACCCAATCGTCCCTGATTAGGTATTGCAGTTTCCAGATGAAGGTTGTAGTGTTTGCATGTTTTCTAGCCTTTGTGGCCCATTTTCTTAGGCATCTTTTGAAACCCGGGATGGCTGTTGATTGCAAAGCTCCATCCCATGCTGCCATGTACCACAAAGCGTCCCCTGGGAGAAAATTTGCAGAGCACAGATTTTTGGCAGTTTCGAGAAAAATATTCCAATGAACCCCAATCATAACGATTCTCCAACTTTTATAATTGTATCATATAGGTGGACTCTCTTTACAACGAAATTCAAGGGACCGCCAGAAACAATCGCTTTAGAAAGAATTTTGTTGTGAAGAACTCATAAAACCCAGGAAAAGAACCCATTATAAATAAATAAAATATTCGTTATACAGAGAATATCATAAGCTTGTCTTATATTGGACCTGCCTTTCTTCAAATTTCCTAATAATGGGCTGATATTCTTGGGAAATAAAATTCAAAAAAGTAGATTCGTAAAAATTACTTCCTTGTCACTTATTCCTTCGTAACTAAGTTAATATTTGATTTAAATTGATATATTTATAGTTTTTTGCTTATTTGAAAGAAAAAACCATTGGTGAATCCTTGAATGAAGGTTTAAAAAAGAAAGGTAAAGAGTTTGGTGCATATTTTTTGAAGTGCAGTAGTACACTTTATTTTCCTGCACACGTTTGTTTCTTCCGATAAGAAATCATATTTTTTCTGTCAATCACCGATTATCTTATTTTCTTTAAATTATCAAAAAATACCAATCATATGTGCAGAATCAGAGCAAGACATTTTTAAAATCTGGAATAATGGATGAAAATTCTTTTTTTTAAATGAGATTTTTATGAAGAAATTATTGAGACCCATCACACAAAATATTTGTGAATAAATCAGCATGCAAGTTTTCTGTCACTTGAGGAACTGACCTGCAATGACAATTTCCGGCACAACTTTTCCAGGGAAATCAGGGAAAAATTCCAAAAAGGGGTCCCATCCGAACAGCATCTCCAGAAATTTGTCTTCGTCGCGATAATATTCTCCTTCATGGAAAATCCGATCCAAGCAGAACTTTCCCAAATTATCCAGCAAAGAGTTGAACGTCATCCTGTTTCTAGAATCTCCCCAGATGACAATCTGGAGCATTTTCAGAGTTCCATCATTATTTACTCTTGTCAGCGCGGAAGAACACGCGGTGATGTCATCCAAGGAATACCAATGCATTCGACATCCAAATGGCTTCCATTCCAGGCTACTGAGCAGATGACCAGTTGTCAGAAGCCATTTGCACGAGTCTGTGCCATGCAAATAAATCAGCACCAGTTGGATCACGATCATGGTTAGGAGAATGCCCGTGACGGTTTTCAGTGACAAGTCTAGGTGTCGCTGCATCCGGGCCAAGTTCAGCAGTTTCCTGCGCTTCCGCATAACTTTTCATTCAACACCTTTTTTTTTTCAAACCGCCTGTGAAGGAAAATCCAGTTTTTTTTAAATTAATCTGATTATTCATGTGACAATTTTTCGAGAGCAACGATGAATTTTGTGTCTTGTGGATTTATATTTTGAAATGTTTGGCATAAAAGAAATTTCCAACCAAATGTTCGAGTTTTAATAACACTTCCATTTTTCTTTGAATTCTTAAATTTTGAAAATGATCCGTTTTTGCATTTTCCAATGCAATTGATCATTCTTTTCCCCATTTAGATCTAAATATTGAAGGAACACGCTTATCGATTGTCACAATATTTTATGAAAATCCGAAAATTATTAAAAACAGCCAACTCTTGATTTTGTCAGAATTTTGGATTTGTGATCTGCGAAATTTCTGGGAATTTTCTCAAGCACTGAAAATTTTCTTGTTTACATGCATTAAATGGGAATTAAATTGATTTTCATCCGGATGATTTGATTTTCTAAGGAATACCATTGTCTAGAATTTATTAGTCTTTTGCTATGGATAAGCTAGGTTTCTTGTGTGGTCTTTATAAATTAAGGTCTTTGGATGTCATGTTGAAGTTGACTGCAGCAAAATCCCGCGTGTTCCTGAGCCATCAACCGATTGCAAAAAAGATTCAGCAACTGCTGAACCTCGATTTCTTGAACGGCGTAGCAAAGATGAACATAGTCCCGAAACACTTTCTTCCCTCGCCCTTGCATCAAATCCTGGGCTGCCAAAACCCCACTGGACCAAACCCAGACATTCTCATAATCCCGCAACACCTTCCACGAAATGTCGTTGTAGTTGCCAATTTTTTCATTCGTGATCATTGTCTGGAATGGCAACGGAGGGTGTTCATTGCTGATTGGATACTGGAGTTTCCAGAGCACAAGGGGCTGAGTGTCGTCAGCGAGCATTGTTTCTGCGAATTGACGTAGATGTCGCTCGAACGCGACTGCGTGCGCATCGGGCTGCGGCCAAAAAGCCATGTACCAAAACGCCGCCCCTGCTATTATCACATCTGGTAGCACGGGAATCTGAGGAATTAAATTTTAAAAATTGTATGATTAAATGCAGAATCAGAAGATATCATAGTAGAAAGAAACCTCAAAGCCCCGGTATTCTGGTCGAAATTTCCAGTCCCAGTGCAAATATTCTCTCCAAATGAATTTCACTCTGAGCTTCAATCGCTGATTTACGTATTCGTGGTCGATTCTTTCATTGAATTTCGTTTCCACCGGCGAAAATTGAGCCACGAAAGTGTTGTAAAGTTCTCGCATTCTCGAGTCCCCGGCGAATGCAAAATATGTCCCGTTCATTCTTCGCACGCATTCCATCGAGTCTGTCGAATTGTACCAACGAAATTCGCAGCCATTCGGTTTCCAAGTTAAATCCCGTCTCAATTTCCCAGTTTGCAACAACGGGCGAAGACAGAGATCGTTTTCGTATTTAATTTCCTTTTGTGTTATCAGGAAAATGGAAAGTGATCCGAGAGTGAGGATGGCCGCAATTTTCCAGATGATTTTGTTTACAATCCTCTTGAGAAAGCATTTGAACATTTTTGAGAAAAACTTGAACATTCACCTGCAATTCCACGTGCTTTTGTTTGAATTTCTAAAATATTTGAGTAATGCAATACTCACGCAAATTTCCCTTGTGATATTTTCCGGAAATTGTGTCAAAACTGCTTCACACATCGTGTAAATTTGATTTTAGAATCCACAGAAACGCCTTTCAGAAAACCGCGTTTTCCCAGATTTTTGCACATAAAATAAAATCCATTTCTTGCAAAGGTTTCTTTGAAAAATTATTTTGAACTGCGATCGCGCTTCTATAGTCTGAAAAGCAAATTTCTGAATTAAAACTGCGTTGCGAAAAATCATAAATACCAAGGTTTTGAAATTCATTTGAACATTTTCGCAAAAATCTTTCACGCAATTTTATTGCACATGGTTTCGAATATTGCCGAGCTTCTTCAATCACTTTTTGGCAAGCTATTTTTCTTGAATCAAGTGATACTTTTTCGCAAACTTGTAAATATTCCAGATCAAAGTCCAAACAGACGCAATCAAGCTAATCCAGTCGTTAATTAATGATTCCAGAATGAATCCTGGAAATTCATGGACCCACAGTTTCCTGCAACAACTTCCATCACTGAATTGCATGATGGAGTTGCAATGAAAATTGAGCAGAATTTGACTGTCATATTCATATTGCAAATTTCCGGGGTGCAAATAATCCCTGAATACCCTTCCACCCGATGTTTTCAAGCTCTCAGCAACGTGTCTGTGACTCGACCAAATCCACATATTATCGTAATTTTCAGACACAATCAAATCTTGGCTTACTCTGTTGAATTCTTCAAAAACTTTGTCTGTTATGTTTACGTGGCTCCAAGGAGGCTTGTCTTGGTAGCTTGTTTGCACCTGAAATAAATTTGAATCATCATGATATTAATTGGCATTATCATCATCAAGCAATAAAATAAAATTCGGATATTTTGATTATTTTACAGGCTCGGAAATATTTTCAGCACTCGGCTGAAACTTGTTATGCTTGTGTATTTTGGTTTGACCAATGGCTATAAATACAGCTTTGGCTGAGTGGCCAAAGTCTGGAAAAATCTGGAAAAGTATAAACCAATGTTTTCAAAATCTCTCAATGCTAATTTTATGGCACAAATGTGGAAACATTGCCACCCAGCAGTAAATAATTTTCCTAGGAAGTTTTCTTCAGAAAAGAGCAAAAAATCAGGATTTTTCTGCACTTTGGCTCTTCTGGCCATGCTGTGGCAGACTAATTTGGTACGTTAAAGTACCACAAACCATACAATAACTTTGTCTGAAGATTTATTTTGATTAATCCAGAACATTCAAGACTTCACTCCTGTTTTCTGCAGATTCCTGGAAGGGGAGAGAACAAAAAACCTTAGAAAGTCACTTTTCCAACATTTTTCAATATTCATTATTCCTGAGACAGTCTAGTCTGGAACCAACTGTTATTGAATTAACTATAATCCCACTGATTTCCTGTGTGATTTTTATTGTGTGTGTGATCAATGGAGTTAAAACAATTTTAAATACATCTTATCTTTTTTCTTTGGGATTTCATAAATATATCCCCAGCTTAACCCCACAGCTGATTCTGGTGTTTCATTTCCAAAATTCTGCCTTTTTGTGACATTTCAGCCACACATGCTATGTATTGTATTTTTTCCTTTTATTCCAGCATTACCATCACCCAAGGGTTAAGTTGATTTTTCTGGATGTTGGGGCACCTAAATGTTGGGATTCCACTATGTAGGGACCAGTCCCCTGAAATCATTTTTTATAAATTACGGGTAGGTGTCGCTGAAATGCATGGCCGGAAAAAAAGCAGAAGCTATAAACGTGCAGCATTGAATACTGTTGTCTGATTGTACAATAAAATCAGAACTAACTTGAAATTTCCAGATGATCTGCGTGTGAGGAAGCTCTTCACTGATCTTGTCCAAAGAAACTTTCAATTGCCTCCTGTAGGCTATCAACTCAGCCCCTTTCATGTCCCAAAATGTCATCAAGTACCAGGCAGCAGCACCATGCACCAAAGTCACTAATCCTTGTCCATCCGGAGTCAAGTGATAAAAATGCGTGTCCGGAAAGTCAATTAAATACGGCCTCCACATGAACTGAATCACAATGTCCTGACCAGGAACATCAAATTGCATATCTTCGAATGAAGCCACTGGATGATATTGTCTGTAGTCGAAAATGTCTATGAATGCGTAGAAAGAGTCTCTGATTCTCGAATCCCCGAGGAATGCAATGTATTCTGTTCGATTTGCACGAATTGCTCTTTTTTTGGCGCAGGTAATGACTTCGGGTTTCGTGTACCAGTGAAGAGAGCACAATGAGGGCCGCCATTTGTTGCTAATTCGCGAAAAGCTGCCAGTGGTTAGTAAAGAACCGCAGGACTCTTTGTCATCGTGAAGCCAATGGAACCCAGTTTTGCTGTGCAGAAAAATCAGCGCTGGCAGCACAACCCAGCAAATTATCCCGCTCACCTTTTCAATCCGATTTGCAACCTTCATATTCTGAAAAAAAATGTCACATCTGTATTAACACTTTATTCAGCGATCAATAATTTAGAATAAAGAATGGACAAATTAAAAGAAATGTACTAACCTTTCTTATGTCATTACGCGCGTTTCCAAAAAAAAATAAAAAAAATAATTATACATTCATCATTCTGAGGAGAGAAAAAGCTGAGTTGCATTTTTTGAACAGCCATGGCGATTTTTTTTTAATTTAATAATGGAGAATGTAAGTCATAGAATTCGTGTACCCAGTGGACCCTTGGTTAACCAACCTGATTGGGTCAACACAAAAGTTATTTTAACTGAAAAGTTTGTTCACTAAATTTGACTTTCCATAGACTTCAATGAGGAAGCATTTAGTCCATTCCATGAACCCAAAAGACAATTGAACATTGAAAAAAATTCACATTCAAAGAAATGTACTCCTTTGGATATACCTTCAAGGTGAAAAGAAAATTTCGCTTTTCAATGCTGAAAAGAAGATCAAATAAACCTTTTAAACAATTGAACAACTAGAAAAACCAAGCACAGAAAAACATGAAGTATATGAATATTTGAGCTGAAACAGATTTTAAAACACAAGATAACATATATTAGAGGGCCAGAATAAGGAAAGAATTTCTGTATCAGTGCATAGCTGAATTTTTTGCACTTAGATTGAACCATAAAGTTCAGC
Source organism: Notodromas monacha (assembly GCA_905338405.1). Taxonomy (NCBI): domain Eukaryota; kingdom Metazoa; phylum Arthropoda; class Ostracoda; order Podocopida; family Cyprididae; genus Notodromas; species Notodromas monacha. The sequence goes on from CAJPEX010000283.1 coordinate 89,954, forward strand.
CTTAAAATCAAATTTTGAATTTTCAATTTTGGTATTCCCCCCCCCCCCCCCAGAAAATAGTTTGTTCTTCAAAATTTGGTTTGTTAACCAAATTATGTTAACCAAGCAGTTTTTTAACCAAGGGTACACTGTAATTGGAAATTCAAAAAATGTCTTGAAAATGTCCAACCTGCATTTGAAAGACTTCCTGGGTTTTCAAGCACTTTCAAGATAAAAAATGAAGACCTAAGATAATTTTCTCCAAGCTAGTGAAACAGCAAGGTTCCCAGTCAGCCAAATCGGAATAAACATGATCAAATTGACTAATTTCACTTCACTTTCAAACCCTGATATGACATCGGTTTGCCTCAGAGTTCTACAACACGTTCCATCCCTCGGTAGCATCACTTGATTGCAATAAAAGTTGTACAAAATCTGGGCCTCGATCTGGTACAAAAGATACCCAGGGTGCAAATAATCCCTGTAAACCTTTTTACCCGAGTATTTCATCCCTTCGGCCATTGATCTAATGGATTTCCACACGAAAACGTCAGACTGTGTTGAAGTGAAAACACTTTCTGCGATTTTGTTGAACTCTTGGTACCGATCGTCAGTTATGTTCACGTGAGACGGAGGAATGATGTTCTGGTAACTGGGATATTGTTGGAATTTCCAGATAATAGTCGTGGCTGGAAACTGGGCCACGAGGGCTTCACCCCAAATTTTGATCTGCCGTTTGAACGCCAAAGTCTCGGCGCCATGCATTGTCCAGAATGTCATGAGGTACCACGAAGCCACTGATGCCACAATGACCGAGGGTCCATACAACTGAGGACGTGCCTTTTAAAATGTCAGCAAGATAATTATTTAGCGAATGCAGTTTTCACGCGAAAATTGTTGACGCTCCCTTTGCGAATTTGATGAGACGACAAACATTCAAGAAGCAATTTGAAATCGATTACGAATCATTTTTTTTTGCCGTGAAAATGTGCGCAAGAATTACTGTATTTCAAGTCTGCCGCACAGAAATAAATATTTCGAAAGCAGTTAAAGAATTTAAAATAATTGAATGTTATTATTACCTCATGGCACGAAATCCTGGAAGTGAAACTGCAGCCTATACAAATTAGGTTGATAATATTCTCTTTTTTTTTCAAATGAAAAAAAATTAGTGTTTTAGGAGATTTTGTGATTTTTAAAATTGCGAATCTTTTTAAGCAGTTGACATTTTTTCTCGTCTTCTTCAGCTAAATTTGCGCTTGCTTTTCGAAATTTTGAACGTTTTTCGCACAAAAGTTTTATCCCTTCATGTACAATCTTAGACCTCGCATAGAAAATTCAATTTTTTTTGTTTCGTGTCATTCATTTGATTAAGAAATTGCATTAAAAATGTAAGGGGAACTTTTGATGAATTCGAGCTCACCTGCGGGAAATATGAATTTTCATACAAGTATGGCTGCCAGATAAACTTCACCATGGTCCTGGAGTCTTTGTCGAATGTCATAATGTCTGTGTGCAAAACGGCAGCTTTCCTTTTGTAACTGAATTCTGCCAAAAATACTGAATAAGAATCCCTCATTCGAGAGTCGCCCAGGAATCCGAAGTAGTTCATCCTTCCGGTTTGGTTGGCGGTTGTTCGGAAGCAAATTTTCGCTTCCGCCGGCGTGTATAAATGTAGAGAGCAGCCCTCGGGTTTCCAATTTTTTCCCTCAAACTTCCCGGTTTCAAAAAGTAGCTGACAGGTGTCGCGTTTGTCGTGCATCCTGCTTTCGATGAAGCACAACTCTAAGAACACTGAATATGGCAGCACGATAATCAATAAAACAATATTCGCATTGACCGTTTTCTTCATTTCTGCAAAAAACGAGGGCATTAATTCCATGCAAATGTCTTCTTCTATTGATGGAGAAAATATTTTAGGACTTATGAAATTTGCAAGCGTTATTCACGTAATAAACAGGGCGTTCAAAAAGTTACTGTGCGCTAGAAAACTTAGAAATTCTTATGTACAGTATTAAAAGCCAAAAGAGAAATAAGTTCGGTTTTCAGAAATTGGCAGGAAATTTCGCTTAGTAGTCAATACTGGAAAAAATATTGACACCATTGATGAGACGCGACATCTATGTGTAATGAAGAAGTTGTTACTCAAATTCGGTGGATTTTGCGTTCATCTTAAAAATGCATCATGGCACAGAAACTGTTTTGTTCACCCTGCGAATATTTAATGACGTGGTGCGGCTTCAGAAAAAAAAATTAGAATGCCTATTAAATATCAAAATCTTGGTGATTAGAAAAATACCATAAAATTTCCTGAGAATTAATTTATAAAAAATCTCTTCCAACAACAGCCGAGTAAAATGCCTCCCAAGTTGATTTTGATGACCCACTCACAAACCTTAGCCACGAAATTTGGCACAACAAATTCCCCAATATTGTCAAAATTCACTTCTCTTTGATCGCAGCAAGTCCCATCCTCGAACAATCCGAACCGATTGCAAAAAAAGTTCAGCAGCATTTGCACTTCAAATTCGTGTGTCGCGTGGCACAAGTGCAACCAGTCTCTGTAAATTACTTTGCCAATTCTGACCAAAGATTCGGAAACTCTCTGACTATTCGTCCACAAGTAAATTCGCGGGAATTGAGCAAAAACTTCGATTGCAACTTTGTTCAATTGGCTCATGACGTCGTTTGTAAATGTTTCTTGCGACGGTTTTGGGGGATGAATGTCGCTTGTCGTGTGCTGCAACCTAAAAATTACCTGAAAATATTCAAAACAATAAAAAATTTATTTTCAATCTTCGCAAAAATAATGAATTGTTTTTCAAGCAGTGGTGTCATCCGAATGGTTCAGAGTTCAAGCGTAGAAAAAAACTTTTGAAGTTCACTGGACAAAATTTCAAATTACTCTATTCATAATTTCATGCTGCATCAGTATGATTAAATGCCTCGTTCATTAGTCAGCGAATTTTTGCTGAAATTTAATTTGCTTTGCTTCTCCTTCTCCGAATTCAAGGGTTCATGTCCCATTTTAGGCAATTCTTCTCAAATTACGAAAACAGTTTTCGATCCGTGCCACAGAATTTAAAAAATTTCTCAGTCTTTTCTCCGCGACAAAAATATCACGATAAATTAAGAATTGCCTGAAAATACTGTCGAAATTTATGGATTCTAAAAATTATGCCAAAACAAAATCTGATCTCGGCGATTATTTTCATCTTCGCAGTTTTTTTTTGCAGCTATTTTCATGAAATCCTTCGTCGTTAATAAAAATATACTCATACAATTTTGATTATTTTTATCGCACGTTTGTTGCTGAAATTAACCATGTTCTAGAAATTTTACCGTTTCAAAATAAACCTCATTGTTTTGGCACATCAAAATCGCTCACATGTCCGTCGCCCATGTAATTGCTCATGAATTTCGCCCATTGTCTCAGCTGTCTGCGATAGATGAGGATCCTCGCAAAATTTAAAAACCCGGCGTCGATCCCGAAATACCAGGGTCCGAACCCAGCAACGACCAATTCGGGTCGTTTCCGCTTCCCAAGTCTCGGAAAAACTGTTTTCTCATACACAACAGGCCTCCAAAGAAAGGCGACTTTCAGATGATGCGACGAAAAATTGTAAACCGTGTCGGTTTGTTCGTAAAAGTGCCACTGAATGCCTGAAAATGCGTCGTTGATTTCAGTGAAGAGTCCCCGCATTCTTGAATCACCTTTCCGAAAAAAAAATTAATGATTATAATATAATGAAATTGTTGCTGATTTTTTTTTTATTCTTATTGATGAGTATACGAACCGAGAATTCCGATGTAAGAAATTCCCGAGAGATTCTGGTGAACCTGGAGACAGTCTCGAGCCTGTTTTGCAGAGTACCAATGCATTGAGCAGCCAAAGGGTTTCCATGTTCTGTCCGACTGCAAATTCCCAGTTTGCAGCATCCATTTGCAGGTGTCGAGTCCTAATCCGGCTTTGATGTGCTCTTTGTAGCCTTTTATGGAGATGATGCAAATGGCGGCACCGACGCAAATGGCCAACGTGGATCTCAGTGGGAATAACCTTTCTAAAACTCTGTGCACTTTCAAAGGCTTCCAACACATGTCAACATATTCCTAGATATTTCCACAACACAAAAACAAAAAATAAGCAAGTTAACTTTTTTCTATAAGCACCTCAGGCAGAATCCAACCTTTTTTGTACAGGGTGAAATAGTTTTCGTATTTTCTCCACAAAAATTTCGAGAAAATAAAAATAGAAATTGAAAAAATTGCGAAGGCTGCAAAATAACAAAGATAAATTGTGACACCAGAATCAACTGAAAACGCATCATTAAATCCGGAGCAGCAAAATTCCGAAGGCAGTGCCAAGGCCTTGTTGCAGTAAAAATTTAGCAAAATTTGCACGTTGATTTGGAAAATTTTTCTCAGCTTCGCATTTTTGGAAGTCAAATTTGAATCCGTGGATTTCACGACGTCTTCTTCGATTCGTTTCGTGTTTGTCCACAGCCAAAGTTTGTCGGAGATTTTGTGACGCGATTTCATGACAGAATTCAAAATTTCCGCGTTTTCTTCTCCTTCAAATTCGTGTGGTCCGAAAATTTTCTCTGCCTCTGGACTTCTCGTGTGATAAAATCTCCAAAGCATCTTCAAACAAATGAATGTTTGAGTGTCATCGAATAAAGATGACTTATTTGAAAGAGCTGCTTAAATTTCAAATTTTTATTTTTAAATTATACTCACGATTTGATCATCAGTAAGTTTGTCAACAAACGACTTAAAGTACGTGAAGGACTTGTTGTAAATACTTCTTGAAAGAGACTCTGGAAGTTTTCCCTCAGGGGCACACTTCATTTTATACACATTCCAAATGATCAGGCTTGGATATTCGCTAAATTCGTTTTGAGGAAACCAGTCCACGATTTCGTCCATCGAATGCCTACTCATGAATGCCAAATTGACAAATTTCCCTCGGGAAGTGTACATTCTGTCAGATTCGGAGTATTTTTCCCAAGATCCGGATTCTATCATTTTATGAAGGTGCAGCATCAGTCTTAGGAGATGTATGTCTCCGTAAAATCCTAGGTAAGAGTTGCCGGAAGTTTTCAATTTCCGGTGTTTGAAACACTGGAGGATGTCTTCAGAAGTGTAAACAAAAGTCTGGCAACCCGATGGCTGCCAAATCCCACTGGGGAGCAATTTTCCAGTTTCCAGTAATAAGTGGCAAGTCGTTTTGTGGCTTCTTGAAGAGCCGAAAATGTTAGCGAAGAAAATTAGCATCACGCCAACGACACCAGCAACTAAAATTACTAGCCATGATTTCGATAAAAGTTCGCTAAAATTTCTAAGCCGTTTCTTGTTGAACTCCAGCACATTGTTCAACATTGATTTCAATAAAATCCTAATTTCCTGGAATAGATGAATATCATTATACTATACTGTGCATCGTCTAAATTTTGCTAAAGAATTTTACAGAAATTTAAATTTTTATTGTTCGCACAATAACTCGAAAACATTTTTATTGTTCTTCAGAAATGACATAAAAACCTTCAGGGGACTGAATTGTTAATAATTTTCTAGACCAAAAATTGAAGAAAATAATTCAGCTTATACCAATGGAATTCCGAAATTAGAATTGCATACGATTCAATTTAATCCCGAGTAAATTTGGATGCATTAAAATTAATTTGTGCTTTCATAATATGTGTGAGGAGGATATTCTGTTTTTTTTTTATCAGCCATATTTCAGCTCAACCATTTCAAAATGTATGTTCATCTTTAATTTGTAAAATCTCTACCTCATTTCGAAGACATAGTTTCAGATTTTAAAAAAGATTTTAATCCAGTGTGCGTAGAAATATTTCCGAAAATTTCGCTAAAAAATGTTTAAAGTGAAAACAGCAATGAATAAAATTGTGAGGATGGCAAAAAACCATAAGTAAAGTGCGATTCCGTAAAAAACGACCGGATAAAGAGGAAATTCTTCCGTCATCCCGGAACAGCAAAATTCCGAAGTCAGACGCAATTCTTTGTTGCAGTAAAAGTTCAGCAAAATTTGCGCATTAATTTCAGCTATTTTCCTCAGCTTCGAATTCGCGTAAGTCAAATTTGCGTGATTGGATTTCACGACTTCTTCTTCGATTCGTTTCGTGTTTGTCCACAGCCACATTTTCTCGGATTCTGTATAATTATTTTGAATGATGTTGTTCAAAATTTCCGAATATTCCTTTCCTGAAAATTGTTGCGGTCCCAGGATCTCCTCTGTTTCTGGATTTCTCGGATGATACATTCTCCAGATCACCTTCGAATTACAAGAATATCGAGAAAAAATAAAGTTTGATACTGTATAAAAGTCTGAAACTTTTCAAGCTTCTCGTCACTTTTCGCGTCCTTTAAACTTGCTGACAGAAAAGAAAATACTCACGGTTTGATTTTCTGATATTTTTTGAATTTGAGACATCGTTTCCTTGAAGGTCTTGGTATACACACTGGTTGTGATAATTTTCGGAATTTCCCACATAATGGGACGCATTACAAGGTACGGATTCATGACCACGAGGGTCGGAAATTCGTTATATTCATTAGGTGGGAACCAGTCCACAACTCGTTCCACAGATATTCTATTCAAATATCCCAAATTGACGTACTTTCCGTGGGAAGTGTACATTCTGTCAGTTTCCGAATATTTTTCCCAATGCCCAAAAGCGATTTTTCTATGAATTATTAGCAGTAATTGTAAGAGCTCTCTGTCTCCGTAAAATCCTAGGTAAGAGTTGCCGGAAGTTCTGAGTTTCCGGTCCCTGAAGCACTTGAGAACATCCTCAGTGTCGTATTCAAAGGCTTGGCAACCCAAGGGCTGCCAAGTTCCATTCGGAAGCAAGTTTCCGGTTTCCAGCAAAGCGTGACAACTCGTTTTTGGGCTCCTCAAAATGCCGAAAAAATCAGCGATGAGTAGAACCGCAAAACCCGCGATTCCAGCGATGAAACATTTTCGCCATAATTTGGACACGAATTCGCGAAATAACCTGACTTTTCGGCTTTTTGCATCAAGCCCACATTTCACATTTGTCCCATCAGCACTAAGAACCATCTTCTGGAAAAAATATGTAAATGTCAATTATTTTCGCGGATATTTTTCTGCGTGAATAGAAATCAAGTTGAAATGAATCACAGCGTCCTTTTTTTCGTAACACAAGTCGAAGACCTATTTATATTGCACTTTTGAAATGCTTCTTTGCAGTTTTCTTGCGTGACACTCAGAGCAGCTAAAATCCACGAAAATGTGAAGTTTAAAATTTTACATAAACACAATCATTCTTTAATGTATAAAATGTTTTTAAATGAAACCTTCAATATGTCTGAATGAATCTGGCGAGTTGAATCTTTTACCAAGTTTTTGGGAATACATTTACTTTTTAATGTTTTTCAGAGATTTTTATGAAACTTTCAAATGTTCTTTTCCATTCTACAATTTTTAAACTAAGATTTTGCTCTGCACATTTTTCATTTTTAATATTTTTCTTTTATGCAATGATGCTGAAAAATAAAACATAATAACATGTTTTTCTGATTAGTACTCAATAATCAAAGTCTAGCATCAAAAACTGCACATAATAAATTCCATGCCCCCAGAATGAATGCGATCGATATTAAAATCACTATGGGGTAATTTTTGACCACAAGCGACCAAAAGCATGAGCAGATCGCCAAAAACCATACGACAGTGAAGCTGCAAATGATGATGCGCCTCGTACTCAAATCTGGATGAAGCTTCTCTCTGTCTGTTTCAGTAAAACTTGGATAGGTGTCGCAGCACGTCCCCAGGTTTGTGAACCGGTTGCAGTAGAAATTCAAAAGGACCTGTATCTCGTATTCGTGGGATGCATGGCACACGTGGACCCAGTCCCTGAATAAAACCTTGTTTGTTTTAACGATTAGTTGTTTGAGGGCATTCGCCCCTGTGTTCCAAATCCGGAAACGGTCGTATTTCTCGACCACCCCGGTGGCAACGCTGTTGAGCTTTTCTGTCATTTCAGCTGTGACCCAAACCTTTTTTTTTAACCGAAGAAATATTTACGATTAATTTTTCTTTTGTTTACGATCTGTGGACAATTTATTTTTGGAAAAAGGGAGAAACCTGTTTATCGTTTGGCAAATGTGTGTTGCTGACTGTGGCTTGGATTCGCCAAATCATTGGGATTCCAGTTGCATTTATTTCGGCTGCCCAGCGCAGCATGTTTTTCTTGAAAGCGAGAGCCCTGAAGTTTTTCCACATGAAAAACGCATTGTACCTGTTCGAAACCACAATATTTATCGCTTGAAGCCTCAGTTTTGCTTTCATTATTCAAATATAAATGTTTAAAAAAAATTTCGTGCGTTGAATTTTTGTTGATGCCTTTTGAAGAAAAATTGACGCAGGAGAGAAAACGCTGCGACAAAAAGAAGTTAATGAATGCAATAATGATGTAACAGGAGCAATTGAAAATGATTATGTATTGTTGCATAACAGCTATTCGAATAAGTACAGAAATCATATAATAAACATTATGATGGTTTCAGTGTGTTGCCTTGATGATTATTCATGGACCATGAATTCATGTATTTTTTATTTCCAAGCACTATATTGTTTGGAAATTCATCCTCAAATATTTTGCGAGTCACTCAAAGAGCGAAAATGCATTTTTTTTTATACAGTACTTCGAATTATTTGCATTATGCTGCGACGGAATTGTATTCTGCCGCGTTTATTTATTTGTTTTTGCGTGGATTTTCCTCGCGGAATAATTTTACATGACCATAATTGTGGAATATTTAAAAAAAGTCTGCATCAGGTTTTGGAATAGAAGATTATTTTTCTGAATTAAAAATATGCAGAAAAAATTAATCGTATTGTCATTTTTTGCGTCATTTTTCAGAAGCTGTTTTTTTCGAAGATATTTCATGTGTTTTATCTTTTGTCATTCGTGATGGCAGTGGCATAATTATTTGCATGATTATTTCTATTTTTTCTCCTTTATCATCACCTACTTTCCCCATGCGTTTGTTTTTTTCTTTTCCCGCAGTAAAACGTCCACGTAGCCAGAAATTTTCAAGGATTCATCCTCGATGTGTCGACAAAAAATTTGGAAATTTAATGGTGAGAGTTTTTATCCCTGATGCGCAGAACGAGTTTTGCAACTCACCATACTCCTCCGGATGCCACGAGGAGACTCGGTTTCAGGTTTTTTGCAGGTTTCGCCCCGAAGAACGGAATCAACCACGGGGAATCGACGAACGTTTGCCACATGTAATAGACGTGCAAACGAATCTTGGGGTCTTGCCAAAAAACGTCATTTTGGGAGAAAGGGTGCCATTTTCGATACGTGAAGTGGTCCACGAAATCAGTGAAAAATCCGCGCATCGTGGAATCCCCGCCGAAAACGAACAAGTTCGGACGCGACGTGTTTTGGGATGCAGTTTTCATGCAATTTCTCGCTTCTTCGGTCGTGTACCTAATGATACAAATTTTATTTTATTTTATTTTAATCGATATTTGAGTCAGTGGGAAATATTTTTGAACTTGCCAGTGGAATGAACAGCCATAAGGTTGCCAACCGAGGGTGTTGGTCAGGGTTCCAGTGCGAAGCAGCCATTGGCAACTGTCGGTTCCGAGCAGTGCGAGCAAGTGTGTGTCGTATAGCAAATACGCAACAATAATTGGCATGCCAAAAACTACGACGAGCTTCAATTTGCGTTTCAGAGAGATCATTTTTGCTGCAGCTTTGCATTTTCCTTCATGACATTGGCGTCAGTTTTTTGAATGGCATCATGGGTTTGACGAGTCCTGAAATAGGTCGAAGTAATTCTTTGCTTTCCTTTTAATTGCAGTTTTTTTAAAAGATTTTTAATTTCGCGCAGGTGTCGCTTCAATCGCAACTCAGAAAACCATATTTAAAGTAAACCAAGTTGAACCTGATCCTGTCTGAAGAAAAGTAACCTAACCCAACCCAACATCCCTATCAAACCGAGCAAATCCTAACAAAATAGAGGCGACACCTACTCAACATAAATGTAAACTGTGGGACTCAGAATTAATTTCTGGAGTTCGACGAAATATACTTTTGCAATTTCAGGTGCTTTCATTTGAGTGACGGGTGTAAAAGTGAAGTGAAATTGTGCGCGAATCGGAAAGGATTGACCTGCGACTGACCTGGTAATTTATTAATTGTAATTAAATTGATGCTGAAATATAAAGATTTTTATTATTATTTCAGGACCTTGGCCGAAGGAATTTACAGCTTCTTCTAAAGGAGATTAAGCCCCGGTTTTGGGGGCTTAATCTCCGTGGACAATTCCTGGTGAGTTGATTTTTTGCGAAATTTTAAACTTTGTTGTTTCACTCATTAACTCACTCGTAAATTGCACAAACACGAATAGCTAAAATCCCTCATTTGTCAGCGAAATGTTCTCTTCTACTCGTGACCTAAATAAAACTCCCAATTTAATGAAAAGCGAATTACGATTTCCGCAAAACGCGTCTGAAGTTTTTAAAAACGCTTTTGACGCAGGAATAGAAAGTTTCACAGTGAATAAGGGAAGTCATTTCCGGAAGAAAGTGTAGGAAGCGAAAACTTTTTTTTTTCTGGAACTATCTGAGGCCGTTAAGTTGCCCTTGTTCTCAGCGTGAAAAGCCATGAGATAAACGCGGGGACCTCGTTTGCACAACCCCCTGGGAAACAAAATGGGTTTTTTCTCAAGTTGACAAGACCCCCGCTTTTCTTGGGTCATTTCAATTTATATATCTTGACAGCTTGGACCTGAATCATGACCAGAATCCTGGAATTCGTCTAACGTTATTGTCGGATATTTTTTTTTTTCATCCTTGAGTTTGTGCCTGTTGCGTAATCTTTCAATGTCCGGTATTTCAATGGTTACAGAAATGTTGAGTCTTTGCCTTTTGAAAAAGTATTTACAAAATAAAGAAAAAATTCTGTCTGCGAAATACGGTTATATATACTGTAGTACTGTTAATATTTTTTTTTACCCTGCGTGTTGAAGCAACAGGCGAATTTTTTTTTCATATGCATCAATTTTTCGGGTTTTCCTCTCACCAAAAGAAGGACTCATGTTAAATTTATAATTGATGTATTTGAATTCGCGTGAGGATCAAGTTATTCAAGTGATAGGTGCAGGACACACTTGAGGGATAAGGGTAATCTGAGAACCCTACTGAAAACCAAACAAAAATCGCAACGATGTGAATACAAAATTTATTATTAAATTATTTTTCATCAAGCTGCAATGTTTCAATGAAAAATAGACCAGTATTGGAGAATGTTAGAAGCAAGAAAAGCAATTTTTCTCATTCAATCATTTTGTGTAATTTTCTAAAAAGCTACATTAATTTTCTCACACATTCTCTTGATGCATTTTAGATCGAAAAAAAAGTATATGCTTCTGCAGAGTGTGCATATTAAATTTCTCAGTGTTTTTGATTTCCATTATAGCATATACTGTATTTTTCAGTTTAGAGCTGACTGCTTTTGAGGAAAAACAAGGCATTTTCTTTTTTTTTTTCTGATGTGTGGATTTTTCAGGTTATTCTGGACAAAAATCCATTAGAATTTTTTTAGTCTTATCAAGTACGCTGGAAATATGGTGAACGTTTCTGGATGAAATTTACGCCAATAATATTCAATATTGAAAAGATATTTCGAATTTCTGGCAGTATTTTTTGTTGACTGAAATCGTTAATGACTTTAAGGTTGCCCTTCCAACTTGTTCGTTGCTTCTGCACACACACAAAAAATCATGGGAGGTCTTTCTTCTCTTAAACGAAGCTCACTATTTTTAGAAACTTTTTTGTTGTAATATACTCAAAGAAATATTTACCATTAAAAAAAACAGGAAGAAAGTCCAGGAAATCGCTTCGGCCTCGCGCGTGTCCCAGCTTATTCCGGATACTTTCTGATCACGTGCCGCGTGTCAAGTTAATTGATCAGTATTTCTGTTTACGTAGGAAATACCCCCGAAAGAAAGCAAAAAAAAGGACAACGCTGTCTGTTGCTACTGGAAAAGCGTTTTTTTTTTCAGGCCCAGGATTCATTAATTATCCGCCAAGTTTAAGGTCTCCCTTCAGGCGAAGTCGACGCCCAAAAACGGAGGCTGCTGCAGCAGTAGGAAAAGTGGCTTGATTAATCGTCTCGCAGTGACTCAGCCCCGTTTCTTCTTGATTTCTCCCGTCACGGCTATTGTTTGCGAGAACACTTTTCCAGCTTTTTTTCTTCCGAAAATGAAAGGAAATGCAGAAAGAGAAAAAAAGGTCTTCACAACGAACTCCGAGGGACTTGGGGGAAACAATTCGTTGTGACGAGTTTTGTGGTTTTTGTAGCGCATGTAGGACTGACACTTTGTTGGAAACAGATAATATAGATTCAGTACTTAAAAGTACAGTAAAGTACAGTACTGTACTTCGACAACAGATATGTGAATAATAGCCCTAATTCCGAAATTCTTACGGTTGATAATATGGAGAAAATTCAGACTGAAATATGAAATTATCACATTTCAGACCTTCCCTTCCTTAAATTTTCCAAACAAAAAATTACAAAAAACACTATATATAGGTATACCAATTTCAATGAAGTATGAGATTCTTAAGAACTGCGTGTACCCTGAAAAATGAAGTAATACCCTTCCAAGCAACCTACATTATTTATTTAATTAGTCTTTTTCTACATTCTGAAATGAAGCCAAATAAATGTTGATTTTAGATTCTGATGCCCTGTATACGTAATGCTAACTTATCTGTTCAAAATGATTAAAATTTAAATTCTTGGCAGTTTTCTGATTATGTAAAAGTTAATTAGTCTTTCCCATATTTTGCCAATGAGTAGATTTACCTATGGCCAATAATGCGCATATTATCAAGGCGAAAATGCTTTATACTGACATTAAACAGGAAATTTTTTTCTTAACCTGTAATATTTTTCATAACATTGTAGCTATGTAGAAAATCCCAGGCCAGTAAAAATAATGAATACTGAGATTTATAATACTTTAATAAGATTCCACTGCACTAGACAGCGTTGAAAATTATTTTCCTTTTATTTTTCAATTCTAAATAAAACTAAATAAATTTTGATTTGAGCTTCATATACTTACTTTAATGCTACTTCTCTGCACAAAGATTGTAGCATTTATATTTTTGAAGGTTTCTCAATTATCCAGAAGCTGGGTATTCTCCTATGGGGTGTCAATTAGTAAACATTTACACATAATCGAAGAAAAATTCGTTACACTGAGATTATAGAGGAAAATTTATTTTTAATAAAGACATTTTTGTTACATTGTTGCTATGAAGAAACTGCCAGGACCGAGAAAAGAATTCATTGGAAAGCAATTCTTCGTAACATAATTTTATCGTACTTCACTGTGCATTAGTTCCACTTTGAAAAAAAAAATTAGGTTCAGTATTGGAAAAGTCTCTCCAGTTTTCATCGACAGGATTGCAGCTGTCTCGCAAAAGTTTGTAGACGAAATGATAATCTTGATAACCTTGACTGATCGCGGGGATTATCTTGATCAACGCATGCAATGACTGCGTTAGATATTTTTTGAGCAAGAAACCCAACTGAGCGAGATTCAAAACAATTTTTTCAAAACCCGTGTCATTAGTGATCTAGGTTGAAGAATTGCATAATGAAATGAACACCAAGGGGTTTCTCGAAATAATCTCTGCGAGTCACTTATTTTCATTGCATATTACGCATGCAATTTTTAAATGAATATTTTTCTATTGTTCTATTCTCATATCATCTGGTTCGCATGTTGAAAAGTGCTGGAAATGTCGGAGAATTCGCGAAAATTTTAAGAAATCTCTCGTAAGATACCAACGAAAGGAAGATAAAGGTGGTTATTATTCGGTTGAATGTTTTCCCAGCGTGGGAAGAATTCTGTTTCGAGGGAAGAGAAAAGTTTGCATGGATTATTTGCGGGTCGATTCTCGTTAGGCTGATTTCATCCAGCACTTATATATTCGATATCGGAAGCTATAATTTTCGCGGAGGTGGTTGTTTGTGTTTGATGAAATGTTAAAGCCCTGCGGGGGAAGTTTCGAATGGAATATTTTGCGGGTAATTAACGTGATTGGGATACTTGTTATGGTTTTATTGTGTGCCAAAGTTTTTATTGATTCCCCGTCGAGGGATTTGGAATTTTGCATGAATGATGGTCGGACTTTTCAACGCAGTCGTGAGACGAAATCACTGGAGGCAGTGAGAGACTGTTTTTTGCGACAGGACAAAATGCAAGCGGAGATTTAAATTTTTGAGAATTATTTTTTGAGAGATTAAAGCGAGGTTTTTTCGCAGAAAGGGCACGTATTTGGCATTTATCGGAAGTTGGCCAATTAGGGAACTTTATTCCATGCTCTTGGCAAAGTTCGACGAGGCTCATTTCCAGTTTGAAGCTGAAGATGACGATTATTTCCACGACACGTCGTCACGTTTTACAGCTCGTTTCCTGTGGCAGGAATACTTCCGGGGTCGGGGGAAAATTCCGGAAGCTGCACCAGTAAGAATCCGGAATGTTTCACGAAAATTACTTCAGGTCCAATTGAATATTTTATCTCGCTGTAGGGAATCGGAATGACGGCAAGAAAACCTGACGTTATCGTCGCTTCGATTGGCGATTGGTACACAAGTTTGCCAAACAAGACAATCGCTTTGGAAAATTTTGAAATGAATATCAAGACTTGGTTGAAGAAATTTATAATTTACAGAAGCGATTCGACTCGGTTAATTTATCGGCTTTTCCCCGAAACATACGAGAATGCTGAAGATTTCAATTCAGTCATTCGAAATGCTTTATTGGATTATTTCGACGGGTCACAGAGTGTTTGTGTTTGGAAACCACTGGGTTCTGCTTACGATCATGATTTTGAAAGATTTTTATCGTACCTTTGTGACACTTGAATAATAAACTGGGCTTGGTCTTTTCTTGTCATTTGCATATTACACTTGAAATATTCGGTCGACTCCTGATATTTGCGGTCTGCTGTGAAGAAATTAAAAAGTGGTTCATGCGGGTATTGAGAAATTTTCTTGAACTCTTCCTTAAGTTGGAAATGAACGTGAATTCTAATTTTCTGTAAATAGTGCGCTATTATGCAAAGGTTGAATTAAAAACTGGAATGTTGCAAAAATGCATATTCTTTTAACTCGCTTTGTTGAAAATTTCACTATGAGGCTGATCATCAGTACATTTTTATCCATCAACATTTGAATAGATTATTTTGAAAAAATTTGCCTTGATTTTGAAACAGCTCAGGTGCGAAAAAAAGAAGGGTCAAGTGTAAATTCTCTAAATTTTTTTGAAATTTTATAAACTTTTTCTGCAAGAAATTCTTTTCAGAGAAGCATTTATTTAAGCTATTTTTGACAAATGACTGATAGACCCTTCTTTTGGAACTTTGTACAAGAGATTATCAGCATTTTCAGGTGTGATGGACACTTATGGTTTTAATTTTTTGGCAGGCTAGACACCACCGTTTTTGGGTCAATATTGCTCTGGAAAAAATTCACTCTGAAAAAGTACTGAAGGTTTTTCCTTCTCTCAACTTTCATTCTAATCCAACAATACTCATATCAAAACCTTCACTGTTATTATGGAAACTACTCTCTTTGTATTTCTCTTCATTTTTAAATCTCCTTTTGGATTTGGGTTTGTGCAATTTCTTTCTTTATTCACTTGCATAGGGTTTTCAGTGTCCCTTGTGAATTGTGTCATTTCTTTGTCACCAAATTACACAATAAATTGATCTAAAATTCTAAAATAACAAGGCACATACATTCAACGTGTCCCCTTGAATGCGGTACTGCATTTACATGAGTACTGCTAGCACCGTTTTTTTTGCATAATCAAGGCAGAAAAGTGAGGTGCATGTGGTATGATGGAGTAAATCTTCTGGAGCAGCAAATCAGGACATTAGTGGTGGTAATAATAAGTGATTACTTTGGTGGTGCATATAATGAACAATAAATTGTTTTTTGCTCAAATTTGGTAAAAGATGAAGCATCTCCTTACATTTATTTCAGATATTATTTTATTCAGCATAATTTTCAAATAAAATTTGATTTTCAACCATGTAAATCTGGGGTGCATGTCTTTTGCCGGGGTACATTTTTTGGCAAATTCCATCCCAAAAACTGACGGGTGCATGTTACTTGAGTGAATAGGGCATGGACTTGGCTGCAAACTGGTCAATAGCACATGTTTTATCTGTTCCACTGTAAATCATTTGACTGTTCTTTTGTTGGGTTCCATTAATGCCTACAAATTATAAGAGTTCTAGATTAACAAGTAACCTTGCTATAATTGAAACCGATTTCTTTTCAATAACTTCCGTGACTGCTGTAACTTTCCTGAATGGAGGAACTGTGCTATTCTGTACATATACCCACACGTGTATATACTGGTGCCAACCACTGGTATTTTATCCGCTCTAACCCACAACAAACAAGCCGTGATTCATTTTTCTCTTGGGCACGTGTTGCGCAAACGGGGAGAGAGGGAATATATGCATTCGCAGGAGCGGGTTCATGAATTTAGAGTAGCTGACATTGTGGCGGCAAAGAAAACCCGTGGGGAGTATGTAGATCACTGTGGAAACACGCGTACGATCCATTAATAATTTTCTCTTTTTTTTCCTAACCTCACTCGAAAAAAAGAATAGAAAAATGTATCCATGAAGTGAGTATATAAGTAAATGAAAAGGTGGGGGTGAATCACGCGTGTGGAGGAGGAGTGGAGAAAAGTTTCAGTTAGCTAACAGCACCCGAAAGTGACGACGATGATGACCAAGCACTTTTTTTTCGAGAGTGTTGCGCAATTATTCACGCCAGTTTCTTTTTCAAGGGTGGCGTGTTGTGCTTGCTCGGTTTTAATTGACACTTTGTTGAAAACGCTTCCTGGGTCAGATATATACATTCTTTAATAATTTGAATGACCTCTCCCACGAAGCGAAATAAAAAATTAAACATATATCCAGTATATACAAGGATCCCCTTTGGCAAGGACGAGCTGAGAAAGGCGATCAATTCGTGATCTTGTTTTCGATAAATGATTGCCGCAGGCGGCAACGCCTTGATGAAACTTGAATTGCACACGTGAGCAAAATCGATATTGCAAACCAACCTTGATGTGGTAAGCAGTATTTGGACGTAAATCATGTCCGAGTTGCTTTAGTCTGTTGGGACAGGCGATTCAGGGGAATTGTTTTGACAGTCCGATTTTTTTTTTACAATTTACCTTTGGCTTCCTAATACGTTTTCGTGAAATAAACGCGCTTAAAGAGGGATTCTTAAATTTTAAGCGATGATTTTTTTCAACCGCTATCTTGTTTATTGTACCCAGGTTCCAAGGAAATAGGGTTGACAGTCGAAATTTGCACTAAGGTATATTTTCCGGTGTTTAAGAATATACAAATTAATTGTTCCTTGGTTGAATTGGCAGTATTTTAAAAACTCCCAGAACACACCTATGAGTTTTTTTAAATCATGTACAGCACATTATTATCTTTGGAATTATTTTCGGGAATTTTAAAAATTAGATCTGCAATGTGGTAAAATCTTCATTCTGATTCCGATGATTTCGTCGAAATTCCTTCCAAATCGTTCCCAAAATGCCCATTGCTTCACATGATGTCAAGTAATGATGGAGTTTTTGTAACTCGGTTAAAGCAAAGGTTGCAAATTCTTCGAAATGTTCATGTTGATAACGTCCCCATATTAAGAATGTGCATAACTGATTTTCACTACTGCTAAAATCACATTATTATTATTTAATTGTGTGATGCTTCGTTTCCTGCTTGGGTATCATAGGAAACGCATGAGTTGATTCCGTAAGAAAAATACCGGATCACAAATGAAAAAAAAATGTCAAAAAGAAATCATCGCCTGTCAAAAGAAGCGAGACCATTTAATTGTCAATCAAATAGTGAGAAATTGAGTATCACTTGGACCGGATCTTTTCAGAGCGGAATCTGTGTCGATCAGTTCGTGCAGATCAATTACATGGTTCGATGCTTCAAAAATTTTGCATCAAATACTCTCTTCATTACTATAAGACTGACAATCTATTCTGGGAGCTTCGTATAGAAGGAAAAATTTACTCGTGATCGAAAAAGAGAATAAGAATTGAAATGTGGCCTGGAAAAGAAAATGAAGTAGCAGCGGATCATGGGAACAGATTTGATTGAGCCATCATCGCTTGGAACCCAATGCGGCCCGAGGCAATAACCCATCAGCACCCGGCCCGTAACCTCGTGAAGGGGAGAAAAAACAATAACGCCTGGGTATTTTTACAGCCGTGCAATTGCGAAATCACGACTTTTTGTTCTCCTGCTGGCAAAACAGATACACACAAGAGGTACTCGACTGACACGTTTTCATGAGAGAGAACCCATTTCAAAACCCTGGGTGTCTGTTCGTTGCGAGTCTGGCATTTCCAGTCCACTGACATTCCCTGCTTATTTATCTGCTTGTTTGAACAACAGTTGGGACTTGCATTCATTTCTTTCAGCTTCTTAACAAATAGGCTATTTTTTTCTAACCTGGGGTTATATACACGGTGGTCCAGGGAAATTTGAAATGATTTTCAAAAACAAAACTGCTCAAAAGATTGGCAAGCGAGACAAAAATCACCTCCAGCGAAGTTTCAATGACCAGAAATGTATTTTAGGTTTCTCCTGTCATTTAAAAAAATAAACTTTCTCGAAGAAAAATTGCCAAAATATGCTAAAAATTTAATTCACGCTGCACATATGAATTTCAGTCTCGAAAGAGGTGTTCTCGTCTTGAACTTCCACGTGTTTTTTCTCTTTTCGTGTAAGACTTCATTTCAAATACTCATGGAGAAGAATTTTTTCCCACAGATTATTAGGTTATACATTATCAGTGAATTAATGTTTTTAAATGTTGGTCCTTTTTTAAAGGAAAATATGGGAAAAGATTGTTTTTTCACTGACCTGCGCAAACGCTTCCTTTGTTGAGAAATCTTCCCTTTTTTCTCCCCTGTTTCTCACGCACATCAGACAATTATTTCACCTGAGTTCAAAACCGCGGAATGAATTATCAAATTTATTCTTAGAAAAAAAGTCTCACTTCCGTCACTGTTGCAAAATTTAGCACACACGCTCATTGGCTCTGATTTGGATTCTGGAGTAGATAAGACCCGAGACTTCTCTATTGTATTTTTCTGTTTGTCCGGAGATGAAGAAAAAAAAAGTTCATCGTGGGACCGATCGAAGCAAATATTTTGCAAACTTCGGACGCAGTGGCAAAATCTTTTTTTCTGCTTTTCGAGTGTGTTTGCATATTTCCAGGCATCTTTTTTCGGCTGGCCGACTGAGGTGAAAGAAAATGTGGCAAAAATCAGTCTGTTTTGATGAGAAATCGACAACCTCTTTGTCTTTTTTTTTTTTTGGACAGGATATGAACTAAAAATGCTGATGTCTACGAAAGATCTTCACGAGAGAATGCTTTTATCAAGAAAATGTTCAATGATGAAATGTCGTGAGAAGACAAAAATGTTGCAGAGAAAAAAATAATCATGAGAGACATCGTTAAAAGTAAAATAATATTATGATTGAACGAAAAGGATGGAAAACTCGACTTTGATGAAGAAAAAAAGGGGTTTTCAAATTCGTGGAACATTACTGCAATATAAATTCAGTGATTATCCAGAGAATCTCATCAGCAAAATTTATAAAGAAATATATTTTTACAGTATTTGCATATTTAAGGAACTGAGAGACCTTTTTTTCCATTCCAGGGGTTTTTCTTGAATCCCTGAAATTGAAAAATTTACTAAAATTCCATTTTTAGCTCTGAATCCGTTTTTTAGATTTAAATACGATGCATAATGAGAATAATGATCAAGAATAAGTTAATGGATTAGTCAACTGAACGATATGTTTTATAGATCAGTTTTGCGTCCGATCCGTTTTTAATTCCGAAAAAACCCGAACGCGTTGTTACACATTTTTCTCGCTTCATTTTTGCTTCCCAATTTTCGGAAAATATGCAGTCAAGAAATAAATTGTTGATGAGGCTGATTTTTAATGACGGCCCATCGAATCAGAAAAGATAACTTTGAAGAAAAGGCGACCTCCAATCTATGAGAAGCAAGCAAAAGTTCGCCTCCAGGTTTCCAAGGCGTAATCAATACCCTTCGCGTTTATTACCTCAGGTTCATTTTTCCCGCTTAGTTCCGGTCAGAACAAAACATTCGTCAGCATTAACCCAGTCAGTGGGCAATTAAAAACCCGGAATGGAAATAGAAGACAGAAATAGGGAAGGCAAAAGGGGATTTTCTCTTTTTTTTTCGTCTTCCTTGTAAAAAGAATGAAAATTGATGAACGCAACCTTGAATCATTTGCGACCTCGTGTCGGGAATAAATCGGGGCATTTTAACTCTGCCTCAGGGATCTTTTTTTTTTTTTTCAGGGGAGAATAAATAACCAAGTGTTGGGTTACCGATATAATGCGTGGGTACTTTCTTGGGACATTAACACTCGTCTGTTTTTGTTTTCATTCGAAGGTGGGAATAATTGAGGCCCCCTTAGGCATAAGTAGCGGAGTTTTATTTTTTATTTTTCAGCGATGTTTCGTATCGGATCAAATGCATCCAGAGCTCCTAAATCTTCTTGCAATGATGTGCAGTCTCGGATGCCAAATGTTGATGCATGTTCCCGCCATTTCTTCAAATAAAGGCGCTTCTGATGCATGAGTGTATATGATGTAGTTTCTAGGCCGTAATTCAACGAGCAATCTGTGCATCTTCTGCGATTATGTCGACAAGAGATTTAGCACGGCCTGAATTCAACAGAGGATTTGAAATCGATGTACCGTATGCATACGGGATTAACAGGATGGCAAGGGAAGACATTTAAATAATTGTGACCTTTGAGGGTTCATTGGGTTCCAAGTTTGCCAGGAAATGAGTGCAGCCCGTGGAAATGGCATCCGAGGTTCTGACTCAGGATTCATTCATATAATTCTGAGATCAATAAGCAAAAATCGGAGACTGGCCTTTGTTGATTTGTAAAGGATATTTGCATAATACAGGTGGTACCTTCCAATTTGACCATTCTGCAATTTGACAGTCAAATTTGCAGGGAGGTTGACTTGCAATTTCAACCCTTGCCCCGCAATTTGTCCTGCTTTGGCCAGTTTTTTGCATTTTTAGCTTATACCTGTATTTTCAAATTTCATAATAATATTTATTATATATATAAATATATATAATATTTTTGGTCTCATAATTTGACCAATTTTCAATTCAAACCTAGTCTGGCAACAGATTAGGGTCAAAGTGTGAAGTACCACCTGTATTAATATTCTGTAATATATATGTAATACCGTATTTACTTGTGTACCACGCGCATCTTTTTCCAGAATGCAAGCATCTTAAAAACATTTAAGAGGAAATGCATGGCACCAAGTCTCATTGTTTATGAGGGAATAATTGTTGAATGGATCAGATAGCAACTTAGGAATACAGTATTACTTTCAAGCAGGACAATTTTCCAGGAATAATGAAAATATTGTAACTGAGATGCAACAGGAAGTAAAGGATGTGGCAAATTGTCATATACAGTATAATAGGGGAAGTTGTCATTAAATGCCAGAACATTCTACGGCTGATCCATTGGGCAATAAAAAGGAGGAAGCACACAAACTTATTGTTAAAAATGGATCCAAACAGGATGGGCATAAAATTTCACAACATCCAGACCACTAAAAATGAGTTCACTGCCAGGATTTGGCATAGAAAGAAGCAAGCATTTATGTTTGTGTTCTTTCACTGCTTGTGAGAAGTTGAAAGTGATTTATGAGGCTGAAAAATAGGCAACTGTGCAGCAGGTCAAAAGTTTAATATTTCTGTGTCATTTATTTGAGACTGGAGGAAGATCAAATAATAAAGAAAATTATTTTCAAAAATACATTTTACTTGGCAAAAACTGGGGTGTGCCTCATACACAGGGATAACTTTTTGGGCAATTTTCACCCAGAAAATTGGGGGTGCATGCTTTACTTGAGGGTGCTTGGTACTTATAATTTGTTATTTAAGTTGCATTTTCCAGAATTGAAAATACTTGTAACGTGCAATATAGGAACAATTGAGCTTTTATTTAGTTGAACCTCCTTGACTCAAATTTCCATTTTACTCCAATATTGCTTCCATTTTTTTCACGGAGTCCTTTTGATTTGAAAAAAATGTCACTCAAAAACAATCCGGTCAGAAGAAACGAAAGTTGTGGAAGAGCCCGGTAAAATAAAACATATTGTTTTTAATTCTTCTGGAGCAAAATTGGGATACTCATGCATAAAGTTTGACTTGTGGCCATTTTTGTCAGCTTCCAAGAATTCCAATACCACAAGTTCCTTTTAAAATAATGCAGATTAAAAATCAGTCCTCATTTATTTTATATCATGATTATGGAAATACTGTACATTATCAACTTCAAAATCAAGCTACGCTCTCTCTGGGGAGATACCTTGCGGAACATGCAAGATGAGAAATCGGAATTGCTCCTGGTTCCTCCTTGTCGAAAGCCCCGAAAATGGGACATTTCCCCCCAGTTTCTTTTCATTATTGCTCCAGCTCATAAAGATTGGGATCAAGGAGCCTGGATGGCAATCTGCAGCATCTTCTTTGAACCAAGGCCATCAAAGGCGCTTCATGGTGGCGGCGCGAGGGGCAATTAAAAGGACCCATCGTCTCAATACGTCTTCAGGGAAATATTGCCCACGTCCCTTTTTCCTCATTCTTCTCCGTCCTTCCATAGGTAAATAAATAAATGAATAAAAAGCTCTCAAGACGCCTCACATCTTTCGGAGGAATCTAAAGGGAAGGTTGTAAAAATCTCAGGGAAAGAAGGTTTGCTTTCGGCACCTGAAGCTTTTTTTTTTCTGTGTTGTTGATTTTTTACTAGCAGTGTCGCAAGTTTTTGTGAGCTCGAAGGCCTGGACCAACTAATCTTTGTACTCGATTAGCTGGAGGACAAGCTGATTCATTCATTGTGGAACTTCTGGGGAAATGAAAAATGAACTTGTAAAAATCAAATTTTAATAAAGAGAAATCCAGCAAATTACATACACTTTCAATGTTCAATTTATCATGCACAAATCAAGAGCTTTGGTACTTTCTATTTTAAAATTTATGTACACATAGAATTTTAAACTTAAATGAATCGTAAGATTTGTCTTTATTCATATATTCAACTTTTTGTTTTGCATCAAAAGCACTAAAGAGTACAGGTTGTACCTTGCAATTTGACCCTTATTGCTGGACTACGGTCAACTGAAAATTGGTCTAATTGCAAGGCACTTCATGAGTTTGAGAAATATTAGCACAAAAATGCAAAAAATGGCCAAAGCAGGTCAAATTCTGTGGCAGAGGTCAAATTGCAAGTCATCCTCCCTGAAAATTTAACCATCAAATTGCAGGGGGTCAAATTGTAAGGCAACACCTGTACTGTATATGAAAATTTTAAAATCTTCCATTATAGTGGCATTTTTCATTCATCTCTTTAGTTCTTAATAGCATGCATTTCTCTTTAAGAAATCCCTCAAATTTAATTTTAAAATAGGCTTCTCTTGTAAGCATATTTTTAATGTCAATTGTCAATGCAAAATTGTTTCCATTGGCATTTTTTCTCTGTCAGAATTTTTTCTTGGTGAGGCGTTGCAAAAATTGAGATTGAATGCGTGGAAATTTCATATAGCCTTCTAATTGGTGAAAATTCTGCGAAAAAACCCAACTCTCTGCAAAATGGTTAGAAAATAAAAATTTTCTCATGCAGAAGTCAGTCTATGATTTTAGTATTTTATTTAAATATTAGTTGGTGTGCTGTTGCTTTTTCAGCAATTTTTCTGCCAGCACATTGCCTTTAGAAACGTGGCATGAAATCCTGGGGAATTAAAAATTGTTCCTCGTTCGCTCAGAGTGTAGTTGACCATGTTACACCGAGATTTTGAAGAAAAACTTTTTTTATTTCACTATATATACAGGGTAATAAAAAAAGCGGGTATCTTTCGATCCCCCAGCGATAAAAAGGCGTTGCTAACAGCTTCTATTGAAGCCGCGGTGTTGTGCACTGTGTAAAGAAATTCCTCCACACACCGGGTGTTGATAGCGGTGTCTTATTGTCTCGAACAACACCTCAACAAAAATAATACAAAACTACATTTTTTGTTGTCGGAGAGAAGAATTTTTTTTTTTTAAAAGGTAAAAAAAAGTATATATTCGAGCCCATGGAGGGACGGAATTAAACGATCTTTTGTTCGCACAAAGGGCCCGGTGCTGAACCGAACCTCGGTTCTCCATCACCTGCACAATTTTAATCTCGAAAAGAACACTGAAATGAGTATTGCAGTAATTTTTAAAGCATAGCCAAGTATCTTAATTTCAAAAGAAAAAATAAAATCTCCTGAGTATTTTTGTAGATAAATCGAGGCCAGTAAGAAAATGTTTGTGTAAAAATTTACTCGAGGTTCAGCTCAGATGCGGAGAGGAAATATTTTTAGCTGGTTTTAATTTCGGAATACATCCTCATATAAGCTTCAAAAAGTCCTAACAATGTTGATCTTTTGTGCAAAAACCCCCTCAGCTTGAAGGAGAGACTCGGAAAAACAAGCGCAAATTGAGACAGACGTGCAATCATAATAAACCGTCGGAACGGGTGTTTTTGCTGTGCCAAAATATGCCTTCATTGCGAGCAGGGGGAAGATTTCTGCGCAGTAAAATGGTCTACTTTTTTTTTTAGTAACCTCGAGGGTTATAACAACAAGATCTCTCTCTTGTCGCTTCTTGTTGTTCCTTTTCCTCCCACGCATTTACATTTTGCACGCGCAGAAAATCTTCCAGTTTCACGCTTGAAGGAGTTCCTTCCGCGGAAGTTTAGGTTGCCTGTGCAACTCGGCTGTTGCCAAAATATGGCAGAGAAAATTGAACCCTGCTTATGGTGGTATTTTTCGCTCTATCGAAAAGAAAACAAGTGGGTTTCTTGCAGCAACTTCCCTTTTCGAATTTTTAAAAATACTGTACCATAATTACTGGCGTAAACATTTTTCAGTTATTGAGTAAACAAAAAAGGGGGAAATGACTCACGGGTGTTTTGTGGAGGGTCTGGCTTTTTGTACCGACACCTCATCACGTTTTTCTCCGTTTCCGTAGATGGAAGTCAATACGCTTCGTTCATGCGTCGGTCGGGTCAAAAGTTCGGATGCCGCTAATGGCTTTCTGCGTGCAATTTCCGCAGATTGCGCAAAATCTTGTAGCCTGTTGTGGTTGGCAGGTTATTTACTGTGTGCATGAGGTAGAAAAACTGGAGCATTTTCTTACGACGGGCTTCAGCATCAATGACTCCATTGTTCTGATTATTTACCCGGTTCCACTTTTCCATACGTTCATGCTTCGAATTTTTTCGTTACGCGATCTGCAAAATAGTTTCCTCACATGTTATTCTTCTGAAAAATGATGGTCAAGCGGTTTTCGACGAGTTACTGATTTTAAAAACTTTTGCGAAAATTTTATGATGCTTGAAATCTCCGAATTTCGCTCTGATATCGAGAGGAAATACTGCAATTGCGGAATGACGAACGGATAAAATGTTAAACATTGATTATTTTTCCCAGACAAGGAATCAGCTGATTAATATCTTCATTGAAATTCATTATTGCATAATAGCCAGTTCACATCCACGATACCACGAATGAATTGTGGAAACTTCATTGAATTAATTCTCAAAATGAAAGTCAACTAAAATGGGAAGCCTATAATTTCGCCAAAGAAAAAACGGAATAAAAATATTTTTACTGGTCCTATTTTCAAATGGTTCTCTTCTCATCATCCATTGATATATTTTCTCAATCGTTTGATGACTCTGTTGGTTTAAATAAAAAAAAATTCATGCATTTTCCTGATTCTCAAAGAGGTAGAAATTAAATTTGTTTCGCATGATCAGTCTCCATTTTTTTTATCTATTTGGAGGAGGCATTATTGTTAAACCCTTTTATTGACATTTCTCACCAGATTCCGATTTTCCTCTTCGCGCATGGGTTAAGAATTCGTTCAAGCTGCTGTAATTATTCCATAAATTGTTTTCAGATCAATACAATTCGGGTTTGAAAATGCTCAAGAATCCAAAGAAGCATGTACAAATGCCTCGTTGAGAACATTTTTTCCTTGAAAAAAAAAATTACTTCGGGAATTATGTATCTTGAATCCTTTGTTTTCAATCCGTACTTCTTAGTCATCAATTTGGGAATTTTACTCGAGCCTGTGGTCTTTCTAATTTTCAATTTTTTCCAAAAATTTGACAGCACAAATGTAAACCTGATTCGTTGTCGCGTCCTCCTTCTCCGATTTTATTTTTTATCTTCTGTTCGTTCTCAAGGTTCAGTTTTCCCAACGCGAAATTTGCTCCTCTTTCCTTGGATACCTGAGCATTGTATAAATCACAAAATCCTTTCTAAATTTTAAAAATTAAAGAGACTGATTAATACCTTCTAAAATGAGCTGCTTCCAACTGAAAAAAAAACTCAGATTGACCAGACACGAAACAAAGGCGGGATGTTTCTGGGGTGAAAAAGAGCTATAGTTTGATGAGATGCACGACCTGTGGAACATTTCGGATGTTATTGGTAAGATTCTTGATCCCCTGAGTGTGTGCTTTAGCAGGATGAGATTATCCTCACTGAGATGAAGAAGAAGAAGGATGATGAGCATTTGCCAGCAAGAGAACACGGTGATGACGAGGCCGTGGAGTTCACGGACCCGAGACTCACATCCCATACTGCCGACCCGGGTACTATTCGCTGGCCAACAACGGCTCAATTTTTTCCCTGTGTCCAGATTTTTGTTTTTGGTATTGGTTCCATGAGGGACTGACCACCCGAATATACAGCGGGTGGAATTTCTCTACGGCAAACCTCAAAGAAACAGAAAAGCAAATTCGCTGTAGAGACGAGGATTCTGTTTTAGAGAATCCCTGTAACATGTGGAGTTAACCATGTGGGATTACACAACAATTTTTTATATAGAGAAAATTGTTCAAGACAAGGTCATTGTACAGAGAGTTCAACTGTACATGTGCTACCCACGCAATTTGACCCTAATCCATTCCTGGAATCAGGTAAAATTGCGAAATGGTCTGATTGCAAGACATTGCATAAAATTGAGTAAAAGCAGCCCAAAAACACAATAATGGTGGCTAGAGCAGGTTGAATTGTGGGGAAAAAGTCAAATTGCGAGTCAACCTCCCAGCAAATTGACCCATCCAATTGGAGGTTGAATTGTGAGGTACCATATGTGCTGTATTTACTGGAGTACTATGTGCCTTCAAGCAAGATGTGTACCTTAGTTTTGAAGCTTAAACTCTGAGGAAAAAATCGGGTGCCCCACACATAAGACACCACCTCAGTTTTTTGTTCCCAAAATTCATACTTTAACCCTTATTGGGTGACGGTGCCAGGATTTGTCTGCAAAATTTTGTGTCCCAAGGATTAAAAAAAAAGGGGGAGCAAAAATTATTAGAGAGCCAGAAGTTGTGAAAAATCCCAAATTTTTTTTAGCATTCTTACAGAAAAACGACAACAAATCATAAAAGATGAACACTTTAAAAACACTGTCAAGAGGTTTAAAAGTTTTAATTTTACAAAAATTTTCTGAAAAATGCATACCTCACTGTGATGCGCATATCACCTCATTTGTTGCCCCTGTTTTTTTTAAAGGGTGCATGTGGTACTTGATTAGCCCTTGGACGGCGGAGGGTTCTTTCCCATTGCCGGCCGAAACCGGATTATTTTTGTTTGCTGGGGCGTTTTAAGTTTTCTGAAGGTCAGAATAGACCTTCAAGGTGGGCTGAGGCA
Source organism: Notodromas monacha (assembly GCA_905338405.1). Lineage (NCBI taxonomy): Eukaryota > Metazoa > Arthropoda > Ostracoda > Podocopida > Cyprididae > Notodromas > Notodromas monacha. The sequence goes on from CAJPEX010000283.1 coordinate 117,844, forward strand.
AAGTTGGGATTAATCCAAGAAAAGCCCATTGCTTAGCATAGCATTTTTTTCATTTTCCCATGAAATTTTTCTGTGCAAAAAGAAAAAACATTGGATTTTTCCCCAACTTTGTCCTCAAATCCCTGTTGTCCTTTTTTATTTTCTGCCCTGAGGTGTAACAAAATTTTTCAAAAATAGTCCAACTTCACCGGCCAAGGGTTAAATACAGTAAATGCCACATCTTTCATTAAAAGAACTACTGCACGTCATCTTAAACCATAAATTATGCATGATTTTTGTCAAATATAATCTTTCTGAGGCAAAGTTAGACATTTTTCAAAGTTTGTGTCCCTGAGCACAGAAATGAAAGAAGGCCTGAACTGAGAACGAAGGAATTAGATTAAATATTAACTATTACTATCATAGGGTTTATGTGAACTGAACACACTTGCAAATGCTTGCATTGTTTTTTTTAGCAGATTTGAATGAAGTCATTTCTGATGAGTTTCTAAGAAAAGTTAATGAGATTCCATCCAACTGAAATGACGATTTTTGTTTCCCCTATATTTAAGTGGGTAGATGACCCTGTATTTAATTCCCAGGCATGCGATGATTTAGCACCGTTCCCGTCGATTCTTCCGTGGTTGGTCGCATGTGGGAACAGCACCAAGCGTTTTTCCGTGTTTTGGGGGAGGATGTGTGACGATTGGTGGGTTCTGGCAAAATGCCGGGGCCGTGAAGTCGAATAGCTCACGAACTGGCCGGAAATTGGGGGCGGATGTTGCTTGATCTGTTTCTGCTCATCCTCTCATTCCGTGTCCGAAAGGAAATTCTTTTACCTGAGCTCCAGATAATTTGCCAGGTCCTTGACTCGGAGCTTTGTTCTTCCTTGGCTGGTGAAAATTGCCGAGAAAAACATTTCTTTTTTGAGGGAAAGAAGAAGTTTCGCATTTAGAGGTCCTGCTTTTTCATGTTCTTGATCTTGGCATCAATAAGTGGGCTGCGAAAATGCTGGGGTCATCGGAATCACTGTGCTATAATTTAGCATTTGTTTATTTTATTTTTTTTATTCTGCGGACTGGTTGAAGCTTTCTCTAATTTATTTAAAGTGGATTTAAATGCCATATATGAGATGCACGGGACCTATAGGAACTTGACTCACTTCTTTCAATTTGATTAAATTGGCAAGTTTTTCTAAAAATTGATGATCAAATCAGCAAAATTTCTAAGAGAAGGTCATATTTATCAGAATAAGAGCTACTTAGTTGCTCTCCTGGTCGCAAGAACATCCGTTCTCGAGGTGCAATTTCATTTTTCAGCACATCATATAGTTTTACGCGATATCTACATTAATATGAACTAAAAACATTGTAAATCAGAAGAATACTCATTTCATCGACGACTGTTGCAGCTTTCGATCCAATTTTTGATGGCGGGGTGAAAATGCACTTTTGAGAGGTTTCTTTTCATGATTATAACTATCGTTTTTGAAAGAGTATATTTTTTTGCATTATGACTGAAGGAGTCCATTATTATTCTGGTGGGTTAATGTGTTTTTGTTTTCGAAGCAGCGCATCTCGATGAAGGTGAAGAGCAATCTTCCGGTTTGACATTTACGATGAGCCGAGGTTACATCCGAATCTTCGCATTAAATCGAATGCGCACACTTGTCTGTTGATGCGCAAAATGTAAATCTCTTATGCAAAACTGACGATCAGAAGCAGGCAGCAAGCGTGAACGAATGCATTTGTATTCATACATCAATAATGATGAAGTAGTGCATACGTATATGCAATGAAAAAAATGCATCACTTTTTTTTTGGCGCAACATTCGCAATCTCAAAGCCAGGCTCGCATTTGAATATTCAGTATTACAACATATAAGATGCGTCAATATTTTTTAAAACGGGATGTCATGCCTTCAAGATTTCTCAAAATATTTTAAGCAGAAATATACGCAGAATATCGTTTATTTATATGGTTCCGAGCTTTGCTTATAAATTAGTCGTTGTGAAATAATCGGAAGCATTTGAACCATGTCATGAAACTCAAATTCCAAAAGACACTATTCCGTTTTTGATCTCTTGATTCCTGAATTAATTTAGTGAATAATTGAAAAAGACCCGTTATAGGCGGGAAATCGTCGCACCCTGAACCCGCCAACAACGTAATTGAACTCTTTAATTACCAGAGGTTGATGAGGAAAGCAAAATGTTTGTAATTTTCGCCCCAACATAGTGTCTGTGATTTATAAGATAGCCGGGGGATCCAATAACTGGAAGGTTTACTTATTATCGATGAGGTCAGTGGGATATTCGGAAATGAAAACCGGCCCCCAGATTGCATCTCCCGCTTTATATTTCATTTTATTTCATCTTTAGTAGTAATTTAATAATTACTGATTTGTTTTTGTTTTTTCGGTCGGCCTCTTTAGGTCGATGTTGGGATAGGTTTGTTTTATGCCCCGTCGTCGCAGCATCCAAACAATGCTCCCCCGCAGCTCATCTCAATTGACCCCGGGTGTCATCACCTTTCGGGATGGTTGCGAGGTGCTGGGCAGAGAGAAAAAGCAACCCGGGCCCCGCGGGGCAACAACACCTCTCACCTGGCCCCGGAAGAAATTCCTGGCGCGCGTGTGTGCCGTATTTTCCTCCATTAGCCTAAATGCGGCACGAGTCTTCCAGCGGCACAGTTTTCCTTATATTCCTTCCCCCCATGGATTCCATAATTGATCCTGGTTCCTCTCCGGGCTGCTGGTTCCCAACCTTTTTTTTTTAATTTCTTATTTGGGAATATAATCAATTTTTTAGGTTCATCTGAAGATTCAATTTCATATTTTGGTCAATTAGACTTGATTGCATCATATGGTTGGAGATGATGAGAGTGCTGAAGTGAATATTGAGGGCTAATGTCAGATGAAGTTTTCTAGTATGCCTTGGTGTAGGTACAGTGGAACCTTGTACTATACGAACATCTTTCACTGCAAAGATTCTGTAGAACAGTCATTTTTGGTGCGATTTTTTCTATCATCTTACTATAAGAAAATAGTAGGTAATAAAAAAATATGTTTTGATTTATACAAACATGATATTTACCAAGAATGAATTTTTAAAAAAAGATAGTGGTTGATCAAATCCTGGGTATTACACAAGGTACCACTAGATTTTCATGAAGAACAATTAAACTGGCACTTGAACGCCTGGGTACTGATGTTTAAGAAGGAAGACAAAATGTGAAAAACACATTTACCTTTGAATTATTGCCCCACTTTTCTGGTGTCCCAAAATCCTGACATCAAGAAACTGTAGAAGTACAGGTGTTGCCTTGCAAATTGACCCACATTTTTTGCCGGACTAGGGTCCAATTGTGAAGCAGCTGAATTGTGAGACAGCATCAAATTCAACGTGTTCTACATTGTATTTGATGTTTTTGTCAGTGTGTGGGTCAAATTTCATTGCAAAGGTCAAATTGCAAGTCAACCTCTCAGCAAATTTGAACGTCAAATTACGGGATGGGCAAATTGCAGGGTGGTCAAATTGTGAGGTACCACCTTATAGAATGTTTTGAACAAAGGCATTAAGAAACTTTTTTGATCGCATTTTATTTGCCATAAATTATTTTCATTGGGACTGCTGAGTTGAAAAAGGAGCTACCTCTGAAAACATTAACCTTGCCGTTCAGAAATGTAGTTGTGCCAAAACATGTTTTGCCCAGTACCTATGAAATGCATTCGATTTTTTCTTGTCAATTTTTGAAACAGAGTTCTGCGTGGTATCCGAGTGAATGAACTACCTTGATTTATTTTTGTCCAAGTAAGAACCCGTTGGGTGAAGCCTTCGAGAGGTTAGGTGAGGTTCTTTAAACCCCATGGTCGAGGAATTAAATTAAGAAGATCAATATCTCATTGAAAAGTTGTAAGAGTTTGTGTCCTCAATAGAATCATACATTTCAATTGGAAGTCTGTTAATTTATTTCCCGCTCCAATAGCTGAGGGCCTGACGATTTTTGTGATTGTGCTCCTATTTATTTCATTTTATTTTCTAATTTTATTTTTAGAGCTGATGCTCTAGCTTTGTAGAACCCCAGAAAGTGCCAAACACAGTTTGGGAACCACTGCATGTAGTTGCATATCTCCTTGTTTCTTACTGTTTGTCCCTCTTTGGTCTTTTATTCTCGCCTGGAATGGCGAAAAGTACGGTACTCGTCTTTTGCAACCCCGGGTTCGGACTCCGCGAAGCCCTGCTAACAGCCCTCCCATCAATGATTGATCCCAACCCCATTCGTTCGTCTCTTACACTGCGCTGATGGGATGAACATCCTATTTCCCCCTTTTTTTGATGTCGGTATTTTCTGATGCCGTTGACGTGCCAGGAGGCGGGAAGATCACAGACCTCGTGTTTCTCCAGCAGAAAAATGTAAAATGCAACAAGAAAAAAGGTACATGTTGCGAATTTCCGAATGGAAGGCTGTCTTGAAACGTTGTAGGAAATGAAAGCTTATCTCAGGATTGTGGAGGAAAGATCGGAAAAGTCGACTCTGAGGCTTCCAGCAGCTTGACAGCAAAGCTAATCGACTTTAGTCTTGCTTCGCATGCTTGATTATGAGTCCTGGCCACTGATAATCGATTTGGAATGCCGGAAATACCAAAAGCAAGCATTCAGGATATACCCTGAAAAATTCAAGTAATCTGCTGGACCTAGACTTGGATTAATGTTCGTGTAACAATTCGCGAGATATCATCACATGAAGAAAAATCGACGGGATTTGGCCGAGAGAAAGGAAAAATAATTCGTGTTGGAAATAATGTAGTCGGGAAATTCTGATTGATTCGTCGATTTTTACCAATTTTCATGTAGCTGCAAACTTCGTGCGTTTAAAGTGCGCAGTTATTTTTTTTAATCGTAGCGTTTTTTCTCATTTTATTGACGGATAATAGCTTTTGGATACTAAAAATTAAGTTTGAAAAGAAAGAAAAGCGTTCCTCAGAGTCTGGGACATGGATGCTAATTTCTTGGCTAATTTAAAAAGATAAACTTTTAAAGAACTGGTTTCAAATTCACTCGCGTTAAAACTGAGATTAAATTCAACTAAAAATGAGAGTATGAATTCTGCCGCAAACAATTTTATTTTGCATGACATTTTTTATCTGAGGGGTATATTTTTTTTACGTGAAATAAGGCATAGCTGCTTATTTTTTCTCAGTTCTCCCGAATTCCGAAAATCTAAAGGAAAGGAAGTCATTTAAAGAAGGAAGCAGGAAGTGAAGCAATTGACGTTGTCGTGTTTCCTGGCACTCTGTAACATTAATTAGTATCTAATTAAATGATATACTGATCAGTTCTCAACACAAGATCATTCAAATTAGACTTTGTTTTGCTGTGTTTCGAAACCAAATTTCGAAGTTTTTAGCGAAAGCTAATTTATTTGAACATTTGAAGCAATAAGAGCTAAAAAAAAAAACATTCCCTCTTATCTTTCGTAATTTTTGTCGTCTTGTGTAAACTCCACAAGTTTCTTTTCAAAAAGCTTGAGTTTTTAGTCCTCAAACATTCTTACTATCGAAGCCAAGTGTAAATTGTAGACATAAGGTTTATTTAAGAATAGTTCTAGAGTTTTAACCATTTTATCTGAGCTTGTTATTGATGTGGAAAACTTATGCAGAATTAATCTCTTCAGCTTGGCAAAATTTTTATTTTTACTTCGACTGGAACCTGCTCATGAAGTATTCAAAATTCAATGAAGATATTTTAATGCCAAATTGCCTGTTTTCTTTTTCTTCCGGTGTCAGTTGAAAGGGGCAACCGTTTGACCGTTCAGTGAAATGTTAATTGAAAGAACGCGAGAAGTAAAAGTTTCTTCTCCCTCCGGTTTCAAAACGGGAATATCAAGTTGCACGACAAAAACCGATCCAAGGTTCATTCCCGGGGTCACCAATGACACCTCGGCTCGGATGAAGAAACAATTGCGGAAATCGTTCGAAAAGAAGAAAGAAATGCGTCGCAAACAATCATAACTGAGAAAACAGAGGAAAACCGTTGAGTTTTTGCATACAAGTTCCGAATGGGAAATAATGACCGTCATCCGTCATTGCGCCAAACTTGCTGGTCTGCTGGCAAGGAAACAATTTCGCCGTCCCGAAAGTAACTTTCGAATTTGTGGGACACCTGGCTTTTTCGGGCGAAATAATAAGCGGAGATTTATATATATTCTGCAATGCATATTAATACCCGAGCCGTGGAAACTTCCCAGGATTGTTCAATTTGTTTTCGAATATTTATCCACGTTTGCGTCAATCCCAGGAGAAATTATCAATTATCCGGAGAATTTCCGACGTTCAGTCATGCGAAGTCTGACTATACGGTGCCAGCGGATTATCCTGTTACGAGAAGTTCCTTATTGCTTTTTTCCCACGACACCGGAAGGGAATTAGGCTCTGTGGCAGATGTGCCAGTGATTGATGTGATGATGAAAGTTAATCACGTGCATAAATGTTCCTCCGTAAAAGGACTTTCTTCCGCAATATTGAAAAAGAAAACGCTCCGTATGCAGCCCAATTTCGAAAAAAAAAAACTGAGAAAATCGCTGAAAATTCCTTAAACTGAAAGCAGATGATCTGCTTTCAGCAGAAGAGCCAAGGCTTAATTACGGCGGATTTTTAACTCAGAAATGACATTTTTGACACTTGTTTGGTCTGTTATTGTAGTGAGTGATGTGTCACAGAACACTTATGAGAATACTAGTCATTCCCTTTTGGCAGTTCTGTTTAATTATGATGCTCTTGTGATGGAGTGAAACATACAATATAGTATACAGCAGTGTTCCCCAGTCAGTGGTCCAATGATCAGCGCTAGTTAGCAAAAGTTTTTTGCCAGTCCATCCATGGGACATTTTCTTCATCATAAAAAATTTATTGAAAGCAGCTATGAAGTCTATTATCTTTATCTGGAATTTTGGAATGAAAATGGCTGCTGAAATCACCTGATAATAAAAACAAGTTGCATTTTCTCCTCATAATACTTCAGACGAATGTTCACTAGCTAAGAAGAATTAAATTTATTTTTCATTCTGTGAAACCTCACCTCAAGCCCACCTTTCCAAATTTTCAAAGGCATTCCGCTATAATTGCTTCATTGGTTCCTTTTTTTGAAAAAAGCAGTAAGTTTTTGAATACCTGCCACAAAGTGTTTCAAGAATAACTTTCAATATACATCATTTCAAGATTTTTCACTAAAATAATTTGCAAGTTGGATTACTGTTTTATTGTAAACCAATGCAGGAATCTTCCAGACTTCAATAGTTGAGCTGGTAAGTACATTAGAAAGGGAATTTTGCAATATTTCAAGATTAAAAAACATATCCAATATATACCTAAATGGAACCTGAATTCAATTCCTCTTCAATTATTATTGTTTTATATTGTCTGCCATAATGTAGCTGCTTTAATTTATTGTAGTTATTTTTCTCCAAAGAACTAACTGAAAATTCAAAATATTTCTTCAGGTGACTCACTCGTGCCATGACACCTGGACTTCTAAAAAATAATGATGGACAATACTGTCCCTATGCCCCTTCATCAGGTGCTCCCTGTCTTTATATTCATTTTTGAAAAACACAGCTCTGTTTCTCAAGTAATTAATGACAATGAGTAAAAAAAAAATTAAACTCATTTATGCTTCTGGTATAAAATTAAACGCTTTACCCGACAGCTGCGGCGGTTGGATGATAGATGTCGCACGCGTTTTTACCATGCACAAACTCTGGTTTCCCACAATTCCATGGCCCCCATGTGTCTCTCCTATGGGGGGAATGGAAACCGGCAGCAGATCTCATCTGGTGCTAGTAATCCATCATAAGCCCCCAGGGGTACGAATGCGACCCCCGCGTCCGTCGTCGTCGACTGTCGCACTCCATGGTGTCGTGGATGTGTATTCATACGTCCGTTGCGACACCCGCAGACTGAACCAAAGAAGGGGTTTTCCTGAAATTTACCCTTTATTTGCAGACGAGGCGAACATGTAGCTAAGTTTCTGGGAATAAATTACAATCAGTTGGAAGCAGCTTTCAGTATCCCGTGAAAAATAGATGTGCTGGAATTCCTGATTAAAAAAAAAGTGTCTCACGATTTTTTTCTGAAGCCGCTAAGCCGCGATGAAGCAATATTTGTTCCGATTTATTTGGAAAAAAAGTTGTAAAGTAATGATTTAAAGAAAACTACGTCCGTATCCCACGATTCAAATTTTTATTTAAATTTCCTCGTCGCGAAGTTCATTTTTTTCAGTAGCATGGTTCAGTTCCTTCATCTTAAAAATAAAAAAATCGGCAAACAATTTTAATTAAATTTGTGTTACTGCTTCAAAATCAGAGACTGTAGTTTCGTTTCTCGATTAACTGAGGAACGAACTTTAAAAATCTCATGTTACCGACGCTCGTATTTTAATGAGTATCCATTTGTTTGTTGTCGTGTCAATTTTGTGGAGAACCCCAAAGTCTATACTTGCAAGACATGTAAGCCTAGCTTTGGAAAAGGAGAAGAAACAAAAGCAGAATCTGATATCCTGCAGATTTCGGCGCCTCGGGCTTTATTCCCTGTTTTTGCTTGCCTGTCGAGCCTGATTTTTCCCCTCACATGCTGCAAATGGCACGTATGTGGAGGCACTTTGAAAGAGGAAAGTTTTTGTTTATTTTGTTCACATTTTGGTTTCCTTGAGAGGGTTTTTCTGGCTGTCGAGTGTCTGGTTACTTGGCGACATGTTGGGAGCGAGACTTATTTGGGGTACCAGCAGTGTCGGGTTGCCTTTGCTTTCGATCAGAGATTAGTTCAATGCAGACAGTTAGGAAACGCTTCCTTTCTT